>BRZM01002239.1:137028-158390 GCA_033238685.1 Lates japonicus
ATTAGCTGTTTCTGGGTTCTTGAATGTGAGGATTTGATGGTTTTTCTTTGTGACACCATATACATATCTTTGGAGTTTGTAGTGTTGGTCAGACAAAACAAAACATTTAGACATATCTTTGACAGCAGGTATTTTCACTGTTGTGACATTTTTACACAAAGTTTGTTTTCCTAAATCTAAAACAATGGGCAGATTAATAATGGACATATTCATTAGTTGCAGTTCCGGTTTAGTATGACTGACTTCTTCATTTATTTGGCTATATAACTTTATTTTGCTCGAGGTGGAAAATACATTTTAACTCATGTTCATTGTCGTACTACATATAAATATTTTGTCAGTAAGAGTAAACTTAAAGGCAAAACAGTACAATCAGTCAATGTTTCTTCTTTAACATGATTTTTTCTCTGATGCAGTGCTATGTGGATCTTCAACAGCCACAAAAACAGTAGTATAAACATAACATTATACATATCTGAAAATTATGACAATATGTTACATGTGTCAGTAAAGTTACAGTAATATTAAATTCCAGAAGACAATGTGTAACTATCAGCCACAGGTTAAAGCAAGCCACATGATATACAGTTACAGAAAACCAGGGCTGGATTGCTACAATTTTTATATTTACTGCATTTATTTGGAAATATGGGAACATGTCATATTACTACTACATCACAATGTTGATTGACATGATAAAGCCTTAAACTTTTCTAACTGATTAACTGATGGCTTCTTGTTGGGTTGTTTTCAACAGGAAAAACCCAAGTGGTGAATACAACACTGACATATCCTCCTTTTTAAGTTTATATGTGAACTTTTTATCAACAATTATCATTTCAACATCAGCACAAACATGATTTTATTCATTTAAGGCAGTGTCTTTTTTTAGCTCAATTTTTGATACTCTGTAATACTTCACAGTGTTTATACGGCTTGAATCTAACTGTGTCTGTCTGCTGTTTGCTGCTGGGCAACAACATTTTTACAGGTTTTTCTGAAAACAGCTGCCTGCTGCAACCACAAATGATGCCATGTGAGCGGTAGAGTGAAATAAGATTGTAAAGTTTGGTGACAGACATAAAATCGGTAGAAATGAAATTCACTATACAGCTCTGTAAGGATGAGGAATTACTGCAGATTCCAGCTGATAGTGTTATCAGTTAAGCGACCGCAGTTCTTGCACACTGTTTATTTGATAATATTTTGATTGTAATTCTGATTCAATTCTTTTGCCTGATTCTGAGTCCTGTCTTGAAGTGGGTCCTTATGTTTTAAACTACTTTTCTTTTAACACTTTTATTATTTCAGCTGATTTAATGTTACCGTTTTGTTCTAATTTCTTTTGCAGGTTAATTCAGCCATGGACAACAGTGTAAAGTAAATATTTATAAACATGACAAATAAAGGAACAAGTAAAAAACAAAATCAAAAGGAATAACAGTAAAAGCAATAAAATAAATGAAATTCCATTTAATCAATTAATTTAACAAAAGAAAAACAAGACAATAAAATGAACTAGAAATAATAGTAGAGAATGAATTATAAGAGGGTTTCAAATCAGTTTCATCAAAAAGGATCTTTTGGAATAAGTGTTGAGGTAAAGATGTAAAATCCTCCTCCCCTCCATAAAAATATACTATTTATGTCTCCTGTTTGGCCTTTTGATATTTGCTCTGATGCATCTGAGTGTAGAAAGGGCTGCTTCATGTTTAAGTGAACTGATGCTGGATGTTTGGGTTCATTTGTACAAATAGTGTTCCTGAAATTCCTGTGTGTATGTTGTGTGTTCCCATCAGAGGCCAGTTCTCATTCAATCATATAACCACATTTTTGTGTTTCAACTGATCATTACATTTATCAGTTCTCACGATATGAGTCTCAGATACAAGGGAAGGGATTTCTTAAATATTTAGTATGTTTTTTTGTTGTTGTTTTTTGGTTTCTTTGTGTGTTTTTGTTTTTTGTTTGTTTCCTTGTTTGTTTTTTACCACTCTCATTTCACACAAATATATTGTGCATATTTTTATGCATGTATAAACATTTTCTAATGCAAAAAATTGTTAATGTATTTTTGTCCAAGAATTTTTGAAGTTTGTATTAGAGTTGGCAGTGCATGCTGAGCCAGCTGTTTGGCTGTGGTGTGTGTGTGTGTGTGTGTGTGAGTGAGTGATGTGATGTGATGTGATATTCTCCGGAACTCTTTTCTAAAAGCTTAAAGAGGAATGTCAAGGAGAATTTCATCATCCACTCAGAAATATCAACACTGGAGCTAATTTCACTAAGTCTCTGGAATTCCTTTCACAAACACACACACACACAGCTTCTTGAGGAGGAAGTGTAAATCACACCAGAGCTGATAAGATAAAGCAGGATTTGAAATATACTCTACTGCTTTGGTTTTCTCTCTCATAGTATGGCTCATGCTAGTGAACCATAAAAGCAGACAGCACACACTGTCCACATATTCTCCAGCATATAATAATATTTTAGACATTGGTGCTTCTTCAGTTTTAAAAGCAGCAGTTTGTGTTTGGTCCTTTCCTGTTTCAACCTGACAATACTCATGCACCATGATCCATAAAAAATGCTTTTCTCACTTTGGTGTGGAATTTGAGCTGGCCTGCAGAGCCCTGAGTCTCATCCTATCCAACACAATAAATCAAACAGTGTGGACCTCACTGGTGTTCTTAATTGTTTGAATGGGAGCAAATCCTGCATCAGGTTCAACATATCAGAGTGAGTCTATTGAGCAGCACATCTTTGATCTCAAATCACACTTAATGGAATGTTGGATGTTCACGCGACCATTTATTAGACAGTGTGTCTGCCACTTTGGCTAATATTCAGTCATGAAGTTCAGCTCTGGAAGCAGTAGATATCTCAGGTGCACTTACAGATATATTCAGGCTCGCATCTGCATATTTCCCATATTTCTCTCTTCTCATGTACCTTTGTCACTGAATAGCAAGAAGTCAGCTGCAGCTCTGGTGTAACCTACGAACTACTACTAATACAGTTTAGTCGTGTTGTGTCTAGCATGCTCCGTAAAACACTTCCTATTGATTTTGACAAAGTTAATATGATGTGCTCTCTATGATTCTTAGTGTCAGACAGGCTGAAACTGCTGATCTCCTGGGTGTTCACACACACAACATTCAGGGCAAGACAAAAAAGAGCATCAAGGGGAGTGGCAACTCTGTGGACAGGACTGTTGATGAGAGGTCAGGAAGAATAGCCCAGACTATTTGGAGCTGACGCGATACTGTGGTAACTGCGATAACCACTCTACAACTGTGAGAAGAAAAGCATCTTAGTCAAAGTGGTGGTCTCTCATGGGAAAATCGCCATCAGGCTAATGCATTGGTGTTTAGTGTGAGATAGTTGAAGGTTGTTACTTTATTACTGACAGTTCATGTCATAATTTGGGATGACCAAAACACTGTTAGCGATCTACATACAATTTATGTTAATAATATAATAATAATAACAATAATATGGAGATCAAATCTGATACGCAGTCTTTGTCTCCCTCTACTGGCACATATTAAATATTGCACTGCCGTAATGTACTACATTTTCCATCGCTGGACGATGACTTAGCTGCGTAGATTAAGCATGAAGAAGAGTATACTTGAGTGGTGTCCTGGAGGAGGCATAAGTGTGTGTGTATTTGGGCTGCAGGCATGTTTGTTCTGCAGAAGCCTCCAAGCACGTCGTTTCCCCGAGTTAACGGTGGGCCGGGTCTTCCCAGGTTAACCGAGCCCCTCGGTGCTGCTCCTGCGCTTCATGTATGTCTAAGCCTTAAGCGGGTATTCTCTTGCTTTACGTGCTATGTGTATGTTTTGGCTTACGACGGTTCAGGTTAAATCAGACTGTAGTATTTAGGCTTTATTCTCAAACTGTGTTCTCCTCAGGGTGTTCACGAGCAACCAGCAGGTGGTGAACAAGAGCCGCTAAAAAGCTGAAACCTGGGGAGTCGGTTTTGACAGTCCCGAGGAAAGGCAAAAGTTCTGGAAAGTGAGGATTGTGCAGCAGGATGCTGTTGGCACTTTGGAAAATGATAATTACAGACAAAAACAGAGAATGGCATCGAACAGGATGAACTAAAAAGAGGGACGGGGAATGCTCATTGAGCTTAAGGTGGCTTCTTATATTATTAAATCATTTAAAAGTTAGACGTCCAAGGCAGTTGGGGCTTGACAGAGATAGACACTTAAATACACACAGAGACTTAAGTTAAAGACAACATACTAATGCAGGGTGAACAGCAGAAAAAGCAGCAACTCAGGTGTATTCAGCAGTTATTATTTTATCAGGATGCAATAGACAAAGGACAGTGGTATCAACAATCCTACAGTTTCTCGGAATAGTCTAGTCACGATTTATTTAAACTGAACATTACAAAACACCATTCATATCATCATTAGATAAACATGTACTGACCATCAACTCACTCAAACTAAGTCCAATCTAATTTTCAAGTAGTCTGCTAATAAATCATACCATGGAAGGCTCTAATTTTGGGTTTGTGTTTCAGAACATGGTTTCCTTTTGCTGGTTATAATACAGTTTGTTTAACATTTATACAATGTAAACAGTAATGAAACTCACAACAGCTGTCAAAAAAGGAGCCTTCAAGGAAAAGTCAGCACCTTTCAAAGTTCCTTGAAACAGTGCCAAAACAATTCTAAAATCAAAATTCTACTTATATTGGCTGCCAAGACTTTCAACCACATCTCAGTGTTAATTCTCTCAGTTAATGTTACAATGAGCTACAAATGACAAACTCCATCAGATGAAATAGCGAGAATGCAACTAATCATAGTTGAAGGTCAAGGAAGCTAGTAAATAGACATTAGATAAAAATGTTTTTGAAGGATTAGGGTAGAGGCCTTGACCACCTTAGTTTTAGCTTTGTGGGTTCCATAAACTGGGCATATGTTTTAAAATGCTAAGTCTGTCATCTTCAGTGTGTTTCTTTTGCCCCAGAGTTCCCTGATGGCATGAACCCTGTCACTAAGGAAGGGGCCCCGTGGTCAGAACCCACTTTTCGCTCTACGGAGACTGGGAGAGAAAGGGCGCTGTGTTGACTTCTAAGTATATTACTAATAAATCTGATGTTTCACACCTGCACATTTATGGAGCATTGAAATTTTCTGTAAAGTCAGTGTTTCAGGTCAGAAGGTGAGACACCCGTGTTTCGACTGTGACTGTATTCATGCTCTTATGTGTTGGATAAAGCTAGGTAATGGCAAGTGTGTCCTGGCTGTTAATGCTTTTGCATTTTGATGACAAAACAAAATTTCGTCTGAAATCCACTCTAAATATTTGAGCTCTGAGACTGTTTGCACATTGATGATGTAAGGCATAGACTATGTATAGGAGCTAGACTGGTCCTGTGTTAGCCAATATTAAGATCCAATAAAAGCAAAGGTGATTATATGTACAAATTCTCTATATTTAGTCATTTATTTTCACCACTTACATACAACTATAGCAATTTGCAGACATTACTGTAGCTCAAAACATCTGATGATGCAGGCTTACCAAAGTCACTGATGACAAAAGGAAATAGAATGGTCAGGGATAGAACTGTTTCCCTTATTTGGCAATTTGCAGTTGTATGGTTCCCGCTAGAGGGGTAAAGCGCCACATACATCAGGCTCCTGTCCATTTTCAACTCAATTGTACCACTATATTGCCTTCAAAGCCATAACAAGATTGCAATTATGTTTTCACCTCAACAAAAATAAAAAAAAATACACTTGGAATGTTTGTGACTTTGTGAATCTTTTAAGAGGGATTATAGCCCACACACACATGCCATGTTACAGAGGCAGAATAGAGACCAGTATTTACAACCGAGCGAGCATTAATTACGGGACGTGTACTGAACGACCGGATCTGAGAGAGAGGCACGTGGAAGGCAGCACGGTTAGAGGAAGAGGGTTGCTGTTCTCAGCTACATGAACAGGACGCTCCAGACTTTGGGTGCAACGTGTGGTAAAGACCCAAAAATTAGTCCTTTGTCTTGTTGTGACTGTGAGGCGGGGTTGGGACTGACTACTTTTAACACCTCCGCTGACCAAACGGTCAACGGTGGACGCTGGGAAAAGTCAGATACCCGAAGGGAGGGATGTTTGGAAAAGGAAAAGCACGGCGAGTGGGTCATACTGATGCCGAATTGAAGGTCCCAAAGGGTGTAAAAACATTGGTAAGCTGTAGCCCTGAATTCTCTTCTGTTGCATTTGTACACATCCAACTGCGAGATGTTTGCAGGGAATTTATTATGCATTTTTGACGGTGAAGTGAAATCAAGCCAGGATTTTCACTGCCGCTTTAACTCTCCGCTTATATAGGTTTCAGGTTTCATTCCAGTCTCTGTTGTACCGTAGCAGATTTTTCCTAATCAACGAATAAATCCAGAATAAATGAGCCTTTGACTCACTGCTTTGGTGAGAACGTAGAAGTAAAACCGGGACTCTGGACGTTATGTACAGTTCTGTAGACTACTGGCTCTTCTCTCTGTGTATATCACCTGTGTTTTGTTGTAGCAGGTGATCCCCATATACCTGTGCTGGACATACTGTATCCAGCGCAATGGCTAACCACCGTGGCTGGAAACACATGCAGTTTATATATTACACGACTGACTGGCGGAAACAAGCTGTTTTGTCTGGCAGTTGCTTCGCTGTTAATAGCACTAAAAACAGAGTGACAGCAATAAGAGGAACTTTTTGCATCAGTAGCACTGTTTCTATTCATTACGATTAGTCAATTCTATGGATCATCTTCCTGTTCTCTGGTCATGTGCCATTTTTATTTTAGAAGACAATGAGTCACATCCCATGTATTTTTTGTTTTATAAGCAACCTTTTAGGAGTTACAATGTTCAGTTAAAAACAGTTTTGGGGCTGAGATTCCAGTCTATAAAGACAACTTGTTTGAATCACTTTCTGTTGGACAATAAACCAGAGAATCTTCAGATTATACCTTTTTTCCCAAATCTTCTTACCGAAAATTGAATGTATTGAAAAGAGGTGACTATTTTATGACCGGTCATAGTGGGAAGGCAGTGAAAGTGTTTACTACGGCGGAGATGTTTATCTGTCAAACAGAGGTGGGGTTCCCATGGTGTTGTTCTTTTCAAGTCTCTGTTGTGAAACTGAATGAGAAGTTCAACAATTCAAACAATTAGTTGGTTAATTATTAAGTAGATTGGCAGATAACATTAAGTTTTGACAACTGATTCTTTGATTCTTATTCTCCTCTTTCTCTCTTTCCCCCTCTTCTCATGCCACCACATCTCCACTTCCTATAATCGTCGTTTCAGAATTAAAAGCCCTCTCTTCAGACCCGCGTTGTTGTTTAATAACATTGCAGCAGCGACCACCATTTTCCCCGCAGCGGCACAAATATAGTGTAGGCCTAGTGCTTAGACACCCGTCATAAGTTACTAGTAAAAGCTATATATTTGTATATTTGTATACATAGCATCTTTGTCAAGGCTCAGTTATGAAATCCTTTTGCACCGCAGAGTGTGTCTACTGCCGGGAGTGCTGACGGCGTTGTTAGCCAGGTTTAATTTGCTTTAACGTCAGTGGTTTCCGCTTTAGCTATGAGCTTTCCTGCCACAGTCATGCAGTTCTCGACAGAAAGGGCTTGCTGCTTAGTGACCCAAAAAGGTAGAGACCTTCCACTCACTATGCAACTGGAAATGTGGATGTGATACTGTGTGTTCATTATTGATTAAAATGTGATCTCCATTTGACATTATTTCCATTATGTCTCCTGGGTTCAATTCCCAGTAAAAAGTGCGTTTTGTAGCTTTTGTGCATTTGTAGTCTGTTCAAGGCTACTTGTTCATATTTTGTATGAACAGTGTGAGGTGTTCCTCCATTCCAATTGAATCCACAGAGTTCACTGATAGGATTTTTGTCTGTTTTGTCACTTTTTACACATACGATAAACAAACAATCTTTATTCATATCACTTTTTTAAAACCTGTGACCAAGGTAAAGACTAAGCGATACATTTTGCAGTGTAAAAATCATGTTAATGCTTTCTGGTGGACAAACTCTGTGATGTAGTAACTGTTTCTGATATGTGTATTAACTTCGTCTACTGTTGCTGATTAGCACATTAGCCGGCTAATTTATTGGTGTAACTCTATGTTTTGAGTTTGTAGTTTTTATTTTTACTGTAATCACTGATTGGTAAAACTAAGACTGGACTTCATCATCAAATATCGGGTTTTGAATCATTTTGTTGAGTGAAGTTTCTGGCTTGGGCCAGAGTTCAGGGTTTGTTTAGTTGTTATGTACTGATGAATTCCTCTCTTCTAATTATTTTCAATTTCAGTTTTTCAATGTTTTAAATGAGATGTTCAGTCTATAAAATGCCAGACATTTTACAAAGAAGCTGCCTTAAACATGACTTAAACATTAATCATTTATCAAAATTATCTAAATAATGCCATAACAACTTTCTACCATGAAACCATGTCCAGATACTGTGTTTGCAGCTTGATCTACCACCCCAAAAATAAATTATTGCAGCTTTAAAAGTTTCTATAAGTAGATTTTAAAAAATTATCCTATAATTTGCAATATTGCGAAGACAAGTTTTTGTTTTAGAGGAATAAGACAATCTTATGGTAATGTATTCAGTCTCTGTGTTGCTTTAAGGTTTCTGCTTCTTTTATTTATCAAAGTATCTGTGAATGTGTTACTTTGTCTTAATGCACTAGCACTTTATTCCTGTATCATTTTGGGGCTCGCATTCCTTAACTCAGCAGCATGGAGGCCACTGGACGAAATCTCTGTGCTTTGTATTACAGCACCTTCAAGGTACATGGAGTTAAACCAAAATCAAATAATAAATGTCATATAATGTTGAAATTTGATTTTTTTTTTTTTTTTTCAAGAAAAAAGAACAAGACATCTTAGCCTGTCTTAGAAACAAAAGTCTTTCTATTAACACTGAATATAATAATCCTTTAGTTGAGAGAGGAACTTCCCTACATTTCCTCTGTCAATGGAAGTCAAGGGGATGCAGCCAGCGATGGAGGATGCATCTCCCAGAGTTCACAAGGAAGCAAAGCAGAAGATGCTCCAGAGTTAGAGCTGCAAAGACATTGAAAGGGCAAGACACAGAGACAGAGGGAGGGGCCACACAAAGTGTTTCTCTGGCGCCTACCTCCAGGTACCTGACAGACCCGACAGTATGTATGATGAGAAAGCCTCTGTTTTCTGCTGAAGACAGCACATCTATCTTAAAGACACATCCACAGGAAGCACACATATATGAGGTGTGAGAAGGAGGAGAATATTATCACTAATATTATTGTTCCATTTCCCAGAAATTATACTACATGTTTTGAAATGTAGTAACTACAGACCATTATGAATATGCTATTATTATTTTCTGTTAAAGTCAACAATTTGACAGTGTGGAACATAATATTATTTCCATAACTTATGATATATATTAAATGTACCATTTATTATGTAAGAGAAAACTTCTTGAAATGCCACAATAACCATCTGATACCATTGTCAGAAAGAATTTAAAACACAAAAAAATAAATGAAGCTTCCATGCTAGTTCAGGCAGCTCTCAACTCGAGGTCTGCTGCACTCTGACATACCCTTGACAGTGCAAAACATATTCAACATACCCTTAAATCATGGCGGTAATCTTAAGTCATCACTGCTCTGTTCGTTCATCTGCTGTATGCCTGAGGGACACCGCTGACCCACAAGCTGTCCCAGCTCAGTGATACTGCTGCCACATGACAGCAGTTACTTCAGGGGGTTTAAAGAGTGAATTACTGTGTTTGCTTTGCATTTCCCTCTTCTCTTGCTGGTGGCATTGTTACTTGGTGCATCAGAATCAGAATCCAGAATCAAGAATAGACTTTATTGCCAAGTAAGTTTGCACATACAAGGGAATTTGTCTTGGTATATTGGTGACAGTTATAGTAAAAAAGAAAAGAGTGAAGAGCAAGAAGCAAGAACTATATTTATGAAGTGAGGACACTCTTCCTCCCTCATACTCCACAGCGACAGTACTTTCTCTGTGGTCCACACACTCTGTAGTCTGTATGTCTATTTGTAACCCTTCTGTCATGTCGGCTAAGTCATTACAGAACATGCTTATATAAGACATACAGTATACTATATGTATGTCTACAGATGACGAAAGCATTGCCTGGCGAGCCAACAATATTATGAGCCATCATTGTCTAATTCTGTTTTCTGTAGGAGAAACATTCAGGTGTTAGGAGAGCAGAACACACTGATATGAACTTCTTGACCGGAAGGCCAAGAGAGAAAGCCGACCCCACCAAACCTCAGCCTCTCTTACATCTCACATCACCCTCGGCCCCAGAGGCCACAGCTCTCAGGGTGTCTCAGAGCTCAAGGGCAGGCTGTACTATGAAGAACCCACTTTTAGGTCACCTTTCTCTGCCAGTAGATCAGCTCAGCAGAACTCCATCCTGGAGGTCCAGAGACTAAACCTTCCTTTGAGACCACAACTGGCCTCTACTGTCCTGAATCCTACCTACACTCCTCGCTCCAGGATACTCAAGGCCAGGCCAGATTGAGAGAGGTTGGGGAAGGCAAACTATACTCTTCTGGAGAGGACATTCAAGGAGACCCCCATGTCTCCCTATCCAGACAAACTACTGGAGCCTGTGCCATCCCACAAACTTTGCCTCCATCTCCAGACAGGCACTCAGCAGACTGGGACCCAAACAGGGGGAGTACCAGACTTTGCTGGACTACACCACCAGCTGAGACCAAGACAGGTGGTCAGTGGTGCCTCTGAGTTCAAGGAGACCTCTTCTGCAAACAGACCTGCAGGACTCAGGGTTGATTGGACCACCTTTGTAGCTCCACCAACCTGTCAGGGTTGTACTCCTAATGAACAGTGCAGGGCAGACCAGGAAAGTCACTCTTGGTGGGACACTTTAGGTCACCTGACCTGCTGGGGTTTATGAGATCCTCCAGGATGGTCTGCCCTCTGATGCAGCTCTCCTAACAGACCCTGTGGATTTGGCCTTGACCAGTTTGGACTGCACAAAAGGACAGAGGTGGACTGAATTGTTACAAGGTGATTATGGTCACCATCATCAGCACCGTACTATCCTCCTTCACCTCCACTGCTTTCATCCGCTCCACCAGTGTCCTTCCTCAGCACAGCTATGTGTGCAGGGAGGTGGATGAAATTCTGGCCCCTCTTCAAGGCAGCTGGAGGAGCTGCAGCTGCTGTCCAGACAGGTCAGTACCCCAGCCTTGCAGATGCAGAGTTTACTAAGGACCTCACTGGTGCTTTTTGCATTTTGAATCACATTCACTACAAGTCACTTATACTTTGTGATATTGCTGATCATTTTCCAAAGAGAAGAGCATTCATTTCACCTGCACAAACTTAAACTGGATCACCATTAATGTTCTCTCAGCTTAAGACTGAAAGTATGTGGTCTCTATGTGCAGGTAAGGGAGGTGACGGTCCAACTGAGCCGGCCTGTCACAGCCAGCTGGGAGTCTCTGGAGCCAGGCACCACCTCCATCCTCTCCTCCATCACCCTGCCTGAGAAACAGGAGGCCAAAGATGAAGAAAAGGAGGATGACAGTCAAGACACAAAGGATGGAGAGATGGGTAGAGAAGAGAGGAACACTGCTCAGATGGGTATCTATTCCTTAATTATTAGCTGCATGTTCAGATGTTCAGTCTGTATGCTCTAATAGGGTTAGTGTGCCAAAATTACAACTGATCATATTTTCTCTCTTCCTCTCTAATGGTCTCTCCACCTTTCAGATAGTTTTAGTGTTATTTGTCCAATTTCTGCAGACAATCTGAGATATTTTTTCCCCACTGTACTGGTGTCTCTAGTCCAGTATCATATAGTATTTAACTTATACTTGTGATTATCGCAGTCGCATCACACCGTTGCATTCAGACTGCAGCCGAGATAGCGTATACATTCCCCCAGTGATTTTGTGCATTCTAAATCGTGCCTAGGAACCTTTTGACACTGGTTTACCCGTGGGACCGTTTGAGTGTGACCTACATCCAGTAGTTATAGTTACGTATTAATAGTGTAAATCACTCGCGTAAATAATAGTCTAAATATTGTAAACAATTTGTGGCTTCAATAAAAATTTACCCGTTGGTTACCATTATTACCTATTTTAAGCTAATTTGCATCATACCTCAATGTATATCTATTTTGTAATATGCTATAGACAAATTAACAATCTCTACTTAATTTAGCATCAGCTTGAAAGCAAAAACACAAATAATTATTTTTTTTATACAATTGTAAATAATTCAGGCATCAAGGGGTTAATTGTGGCACTTGCAGCACTGAAAAAATCTCAAAACGTTTGCAATCCATCTCCTGTCCATCAGCAGCTGGTCACAGGGACTCTGAGGCAGTGAGGAGGATTTCTGGAGCCTGGGTGGAGCCTGTTAGAGGAGGACTCAGTCAGTCCAGCCTCAGGGAGGTGGAGGCTTTAGTGGAGCAGCTGCATGACCTCACCCTGCCGGGTAGCCAGGGGAGCAGCCAGGAACACCAAAAGCAAAGTGACTCCCTGATACAACACATCCAGGTAGAGATACGATCTGAGCCACCATACAAGAGTCTTACTTACTACAAAATGTGGTATTCTTCTAAATGACAGATACAGGCAGAACACTGTCTTCATAGTGACGCCCCATTTGCACCCCATTTATCTGGTATTAAAGATATGTTATCAAGATAATTAATGATCTGATCTTTCAATTTGCGTTACACCTGGTATTTTTAATGTGTTCTCATTATCCTAATTGCGATAAGATCTATGTCCCCTAGAGTAAAACCTGTGCATGAGTAATTTTTAATAGGAATCAAATCAGCTATGCACTCAAAAATGTGTAGGAACTGTCTAGTTTTGCTTGGACATGCCAAAACACCAATACACATCTCATTTCTTGATGGCTTTCAAGGATGTGAATCTTCCATTTCTATCAGTCACTGTAACTCTTAATAGCCTTCTTTCTTTGAATTTTCTAACTTCTGATGCAAAGAATGCTCAGTGGTGTTCATGGTCAGATGTCAGGTCAGAGTGTGAATGATGATGTTGTGCAGGTAAGGATGCAGGGTTGTTGGATGGATTGTGTTTAAACCTACCTAAGATCCAAACAGAACACAAGCCAGACTACCTCTAGAAGTGGTCAGGTACATGCAGTCACATTCTCATTACAGTGTGTTTACACTTTGCATTAAACTTATTTTTTTCATATTTTGATATGGTGTCCAGATACAGATCTTCATAGCAGGTGTAGATGAGGTCCTTCTTTCAGTGCGTGTTGTGATGTGACCACCAGATATTATGTATGTTTCAGGTCTTCTGTTCACACCTGGGGCAGCTCATCCAGCAGCTGCACACAGTGTTAGAAAAGATGGAGCTGCTGGCTGCACCCACTGTGGACATCGACGGTGTGAAGTCATCTCTGGCCGAGTATCACGTAAGGACTGATCCTTAAATATGGTTACATTTCTACTACACTGGCTGGGCAGAGGTAGGCTGTTAGGTCTTATTTGAAATTCACACTTTCATTTAAATTTGGGAAAAAAGCATATATCAGAACTGTAACGACCTGTTTGAATTCAACTGCCTATGTAGCGTTGTGTTAATTATGACCAAACGGAGACCAAACCACTGTCAGTCTCATCAGAAACACCCAAACGTGCTCTCACACTGTGAAGCTAAAATAATAAAAATGCATGTTAGCTAACACACCACCTGCTAATCACGCTACGAACAATTAAGTTAAAACATTGTCACTCTCACAAAAGAATATGCTCGACCGAGCTAAAGCGTTACAAAAATATAATAACATAAAACAACCACTTAGATATGAAATTAAGATGAATGATTCAAAATAATTACAGAGCTAACAACGTGTGCACTCACCAGGGGGACAGCGCAGCAAAAATGTTGCTATCTCCCCGGGGTGCACGACCCTAGTCAGCAGGGGTGCTGCGTTTAATGACGATAAAATAAAACTGTAATTAATAAAATAAACAGTGTGAGGGGTGGCAAGTGGAATCACACATGCTATATATTAACTCAGTTACACCTACACAGCAAAATCAGCAGTGTTAATTCAACACCTATCAAGTTAAATTCAACAGTTTGAAAGTGTCTATATTGGTCCACACTACATAGAGGTAAAACTACACTTTTGAAAGTGTTAAATACTTCACACTATGACAGTGCAGCAACTCTCTCAATAGTTAAAATTTAACACTAGTCAACACAGGTGAGTGTTGAATTTATACAACACTAGTGTGTAGTGTCAGAAGTTAACACTATTCATATATTCTTTTTTAACACTGAACAGAGTTACTGCCATATTAAGACTGTAGAGGATGTAAAATTGAACTCAATATTTAACTCTTTGTAGAGTTGATCTGTATTTTAAAAACACCATCCATCCATCCATTATCTATACGGCTTATCTGTTAAGGGTCACGGGGCTGGAGCCTATCTCAGCTGTCATTGGGCGAGAGGCGGGGTACACCCTGTACAGATCGCCAGGGCCAACATATAGAGACAAACCATTTACACTCTCATTCACACCTACGGGCAATTTAGAGTTACCAGTTAACCTGCATGTGTTTGGACTGTGAGAGGAAGCTGGAGTACCTGGAGAGAACAGAGAGAACAGGGAAAACATGCAAACTTCACACAGAAAAGCCCAGGGCTCAAACCCGGAACCTTCTTGCTGTAAGGTGACAGTGCTAACCACTGCACTACTGTGCAGACTAAGCGCATGAACTTCCGTGAATAATCTCAAAACATGCCGTTACCACGTCCTCGCCTTGGAAATAAAAGTGTTACCTCACTGTTCCGTTGCCGTAAGGGACCAGTTGACTGCTAACTGCTATTTTCCCCACGAGCAAAATGTTACTAGATCCATTAATTCAGTTAGGAACACGTGATAAGAGGTTTATTCTTTTCAATTAACTAGGCAGTAGATGGCAAGCTGATTAGCTAACGCTATGTAAGCAATGTACACACATCAATGCTCCTGGTCACTGTTGGAGTGTTGTCTGGTCACATCCAGTCAAAAATAAAGACAATAGCTGGCTGCTCTCCCGCCTCAATGCTGGAAAACGTTGGACCTCTGGCAATAACACTGGCTACCTAGTGAAATCAACTCTGTAGAGTTATTAGCAGTAACTCTCTGTATCAACACTGACATTGTCTGAGGAATAACTATCTTGTAGTTGAATTAGACTTTAACAAGAGTTGAAATGACTCTATATTTTTACTTTCTCTAACACTGAAAATCTAACACTTTTGATTTTGCAGTGTATAATCTCATCAGAACATTTGAAGTAGTTCATCTTGTGGTCCAGCTGAGGACAATTTTAAAATTCAATCTGCTTGAGCTATTGCTCCCCGATGGAACTATCATTTACTGTAACTAAGCTAATCATTGAAAATGGAGGACAGGCTAGATCAGCCATGCTGATCAGATGATGAGGACACTCTGAGAAGCAGTGTGTGGAATAGGAAAATATGCCCATTCCCATTTGGATGCCTACCAAAAATGGATAAACTGAACAATTATTTGTTGATATGTTGTTTATCAATTATTCCAACTGAATGACATCATTGAATGACAAGATGACACACTGTGTTGCAGTGATGCCGTTAGCCAGTCACAGCCCACCCTAACACAAAACATGGGGTTGTTTTTTAGATTCAATCACAATTGTATCCAAAGAAGGGTTTAATTTAGGACAGCTGGACTTGGTTGTAGATATTTGAAGACATTTCACCTCATACAAGAGCCAATGGCTGCACGATTATGGCCAAAATGATAATCAACTATTTTAACACACTTTCACATTAAATAAACAGAGCAGTGCTTTTCACTTCCATGTTGTGCTATACTTCTGCTAATTTACTGTGTGTGTTTGTGTGTGTGTGTCTGTGTTAGCAGACCAACACCAGTCTTTAACTTCATACACTCAGTGGTTACCCACCTGATGTACACTGCAGCCAGTATAATGTGATGTCTTGTCAGAGTTTTCAGGTAGAAGTGAACAGCCATCAGCCCCTGACTTCCAGTGTTCTGCATAGTGGACAGCTTCTGCTCAGCTGCATCAACACCACATCTCCACGTCAGTCTGTCACATGCAACAGTGGCAAAAAGTCAAATAAACACCAAAACATTTGTCTCATAATTTTTCCATTAAGTGTGTTTTCTGTCTCCTGGTTTCCAGTTTTAAGAGATACCCTGCTGATGATTGAAAGACAGTCTGAAGCTCTGCAGACCTACACTGAACACTTGTTCTCTTCCAACCTGTTTGCCATGGACAACCTGACCCAACCCAGTAAGCCCAGTCAGCCCAGTCCGGTCAAGCAGAGCAGAGAGGAGGACCTACGTCCTGTGGGGGCACAGGAATCCACTTTATAAACAGGATGCAGGACACATGATTTATTTAACTTATTTTTGTCTTTGTTTTCTTACTTAATTCCATCAGTTCTGCTTTCTAATACAAGGTTCGCATTAGAGTTCATAAAAAGCACAGTCTACTTTTTTTAGTATGTCTATCAGGTGGCTATGAATGGCAGAACATACTGTTTGTTTATCATTGCAATGGAGCATGATGTCCAGACATTTCAAAGAAGATTCAAATTGAAAACATCTGGGACAAGTTTAGTGTCTAAAGTGAACTGATCACACTGAATAATACAGGATGTCAAAATACTCCTAGAAGGGATTATGTGTTATTATATTTGTTTTTTGTTATGTCATAATATTATACTACTTTTTCTACTTGTACTTACTGTCACTGTTATATTTTTCAAGCCTTAACCCTCCTCCGATCATTGGTAATACATAATACTATATCATAATACAGCCCAGCCTTCCTCTATGGATCAGAGGGAGTGCCAAAGATGCAGTGAGGTAATGTTAACTCAAATGCCGAATCATTTCATAGAAGAAATTCCCACCGTGGCTGAAAGTGGAGTGTCACAGAGAAGAAACTAAAACATAATGCCAGGAGCTTTGTGCTGGTTCAGAGCTCCACAGGAATAACAAACAGTAACTGATCTTTCATCTTTCAACATTCAATTTGTGACTAAATGATAAGTTTGTCATTTAAAGACAAATCTGTCTAATAGCATTTTGTTGTACTGTAATGTAGGACATGGCAACTTGCACTATGAATTTCTTACATGGTCTTACAGCTTTAACAAAGTCATTACATGTATAGGACAGGTGGGCCAACTACACCCAAGAATTACTTTTATGTGTGAAGGCGAAAATTATTTCTGGTGCTCATAATGGGGAAAATTGGGGGGGGGTTGTTTGTCATTTGGGTCAACTACCCCTGTTAAAAAGCTCGAACATTTCACTATACTGTTACCAACTGTTATCAAAGTTACTGAATAAACTTGGTTGTGGTTTGGTTCTCTTTGTTTGTGTGTACATGTAGAGGAAAGTGGAGGGGTTGCTGCACTAACAGCTCAATCAGGCCAGACAAGTCTATGATTTCAAAGGCTCTGGCATACACAGCATTTTGGCTTAATGGCCCATTATGAGGGAAAACAGCTGCTGATGTTTCCAAATGGAGCCTTGATACTGGTGGTCTTGTGGACTGAGGATGTTGTCATTGACTTGAGGCTGAAAGTCAAGTCCACTCACTTTTATCTATATACCACCAAATCATAACACAACTTTTTATCTCAGGATAGTTTTCATATAGAGCAGAGGCCTGTACTACGAAGGGAGTTTAACCTACTCTGATTTAACTCGGGGTCATTAAGGAAAGTCGGGGTTGACAAACCCTGACTGCTTCGATCTGTATTAAACGGTACGACGGTGGTTCAGATGTCGGTAAATTGAGTCGGTGTTAACTTAATCGGAGTTAGTGCGCGTGCATAAAACGGGCGTGCACCGTATCTCTCAGATGAAGAGCGCACGTTAATTCTGTCGGTTTACGAGGAATTTAAAGAGACTGTCGACACAATGGAAAACCGCGGCTGTCAACAAATACAGGGAGACTTGTCCCATGTTCTCTGGGTCCTTAATCTGTAGTATGAGATGTAAGATGTAAATGAGCTGTTACTCTCTATTAATGATGTTCTGCCTGGAACACTCAGGCTGTATATGTATGAATGTAATGCTGAACTTCATGTTAACAGTATTTCAGCCTCAGTGGAAATCTGAACCTGGATGAAATATAAACATTCTATAAAGTGGTCCACATTCATATTTCTCATAATTAATACTGAATGTTTTGGTATACAGTCTACAATTACAACAGCCTGTCACATTATATTGTCTTTCAGAACAACAATGGCGGGTGTGTGTGTGTGTGTGTGTGTGTGTGTTGTACCAATATCGATTGGTTCCTCCACCTGTGGGGTGGAGCTTAGGTAGAAGTAACACCGGTAACACCGAGTTAACCACGAACATAAACTGCTCGGAGCAGTTTAGAGATGCAGCGTAAATTACCATGGCAACAGACCCCGGATAAAACCTATCCACCTTTCGTAGTACAGGTTAACCGGGAAGTTACACCTGATGTCACCAAGTTACTCCTGAAGTTACCCTGATAAACCAGTAACCTCGCTTCGTAGTACAGGCCTCAGGTTTCATGAATGCAAAGCCAGTGTGTCTTACCTGCAATATGTCACTGTAAAAAATATAATATTAGATGGCACCTTCAAAGTAGCCTTTCTGCTCAAGACAGAGATACAAAAGAACTGACAGGGAGCTATGAACGCAGCGGCAGGATCCTAGAAAGACGCCTAAAAGCTCAACAGAAAGTGACAAGTGCCTCCCTAAAAGCGTCTTGAGTACTCACGTGGCACAACATCCCATTCACCGTCCCCAGTCCCCCGCTCTGCAAGGTCTGCTGTTGGATTCTGGTGCATGGTTGTGAACTGGTGATCTGAGAGAAATGGTATTTTGATACTCCGTATGTTCTGCATATATGGCAGGTTTGATATTAAAGTTGACTTTGACTAGTCATTATCTGTAGTCTCAGTCGGGCCAATTACTTT
Organism: Lates japonicus; assembly: GCA_033238685.1. NCBI lineage: Eukaryota > Metazoa > Chordata > Actinopteri > Centropomidae > Lates > Lates japonicus. The sequence goes on from BRZM01002239.1 coordinate 156,116, forward strand.
TTCCTAGCCACTGACAAGAGCACTGACAGCACAGATGTAGCCCACATTCACATCTGTCAAATATTTCGATGGAAGGGAGATTGGGGAAGCTGTTTTCATTAGAAGGCCACAGCACTGGAGGCCTTATATTAACAGTATTGGAGGAGTTGTTTAGTATGGTAGCCCTGAAGGTCAAAACACTACAACATTTCACAATAGGAAAGGGAGGGACAACAGCTCTTCTGTGTGATCGGACAGAACCCCTGTCAATTCAGAATTTATCCAGTGATGTGTTCACAGTCGGTGGGTGATAGAATTGAGCATTAGGATCCCTGGAATGATCATAGAGAGAAAAAATGTGTATATAAGCTATATAGTGAGGGCACGCCTCAGTTCTCATTTGATTAGTCTCACATGCACAAGATGGATTTATATACAGAGAGCCTTTACATAGACTAGCTTTTTCTCCTAAACAGAGCGCCATGAGTGCAGGCATGAGCCCTTCAAATATCAATGTTAACAGTTATTTATTAATAACAAGGCCAGCATAGGTTACAAGCCATGTGGTGTGTGCTGTAATCCTTTAATAATGCCAATTATAAATCAATATAAATAGGACACACCATTTTACCAATAATCTATACTCACTAAACTGCTGCAGCTGGAAGATGCGCAGAGGGCGCACAGAAGTCTGTTGCTTCCTTATATATTTCCTGTCGCTCATTTACATAATGCATATATAACATTCTCTCACTGAAGAATATGGGTATTGCTTCGTTGGCTGGCTTCGTCTTGGAACCTTGAGGGAAGCACTGAGAAATATTCTTCACCTTAAGATGGAAGAAGCAGACCAAGTTTCAATAGTTCTTTTAACATTAAAACTAGTGCCACATCTGCATCAGATTGTAACACAAAGCTGCATCTCCCGAGGCTATAGCACGATAAATACGCACAGCTGTAGTGTCACAGCATAACAAGCTTTCATCAGGCTGTCCCTCATCTCATGAGTGAGGCACCCAAGCTGGTATAGTGCAGGCATACTCGCCTCTTCAGGTGGGGAGGCGAGAGGAGACAGGTTATGTTTATTTTGTATCAGTGAGTAAACCAGAGCGCCCGTGTTCAGCGATCTGTCAGGGTGTACCTGCCTCAGCAGTGTCAACAGGATAGGCTCAGCTCCCCACCTCCCAACCCACTTAAGGATAAAGCGGTATAGATAATGAATGGTGAATGAATAGATGAGTTAACAACCTTAATCGAAGCCAGTTTCCGTGTACTCTCTCTCCTCGCCTCTCTCTCTGGCTGCAGCAGTTTGTGGTTATAGATCACACACAGATAAAGTGTAGAAAGCCAGTCTGGTATGTAAACAACAATGGGGAGCCTTTAGCACAGGACTAAGCTGCTATGTAGAGGTGAGGGTGAGGTGAGACACTAGTATGCTTATGTGATCCTAGGTGGCTACACTGCCTTTTAGTACTCGATTATACCGCTAGTTCTTGCCTATTAAAGCGTAAAATTGCTCTTGGCAAGATGACATTAAACATATGTTGTCCACAGCTAAATGAAATTGTTTCCGATGCAGGATTAACTGTATAATCACCACAGGTTTCCGCTTCCGCAATCATTTTCTCTGTGGACTGGTAGACAATTCGCTCATTCATTTCTAGGAAGTCTGATCAGATGAGGGGTCAGTGTGTTTCATATTTTGTGACATGTCCCTTCACAGCATTGGGGCACTCATGGCTTTAGAAATTGCTGGCTCAGATGCTTCCTCCGTTCTACAGTGTGCTTTGGCCTTTCGTCAGATTCAGGCTGGTCTCGGTCTGTTACCATATTCTACCAATGACACCAAGTTTCCTGTAGAGTATGCTTACTTGTGTTTAAGCGAAACTAAACACACTCCATGATTTAGGACAGGGCTAATGGGTAGGCTTAGATGCAAAATATAAATCTATAGCCCATTGTGTTATATTTAATACCCTATAGTACTGTCATATCCATAGCAAACACTGGTCCCAGAGTTTCACTCAAACTGAAGTCAGTTACCTTTGGCAGAAACCAAAGAGAGAGACACTGTATTTATATGCAATTTCTGTACTGTGATTTACATGGTAGTTGCAAACTGACCTCAACAACAACTGGCAGTAGATATACTACATGGATATAGGAAATAAATAATTCAAACAGACTTTCTACAGGGCATGTCCTCCCATTTCATACAGTCTAGTAGTACAATATTTATTTAAGTGTTACATGTTGAGCAACAAACAATTATTTTTCAGCCCCAATTTTAATTACG
>BRZM01002239.1:160563-179888 GCA_033238685.1 Lates japonicus
ATGGAGAATTGCCACATGGACCCCACAGTGACTCCAGCTTCTGGACAGCTGGGAATGATTGATGTGGGTTAGCCTGTTGGGAAGATTGTGTTTGACATAATCAGAGGCTAACAAAATATGATGATCGTATAGAAATGAAAAAACATTAATGGGGTATTTCTTTTCCCAGAATCAAAACACAAAATGAATGTGCATTTAAACAGTCACTGCTGATTTACTAAAGCTCTCACAGTAGTCTAAATTAATTGTGTTTCTCTTGAATCACAAACTGGGTGGCAAAGGAACAGACAAATTTCAGCTAAAAGGCAAATCAGTCTTTAATAACAACACCATAAGACCATAAATGTGTTCATATTTACGTGCTCGTATCTCTTGTTGACGCTCATTTCCATTTCTAGTGTCTCACTGTGTTTGAGGGAATACAAATTAAATACATTATAACACACACACAACCGTAGACATTAATCTTCTGGACATGACGCCAGTAGAACCTAGAATGCAATACACCGATCAGCTAATTAAACAGTGTCAGTGCACACATGGTGTACTAATGATCCTGAATTCTGCTGTTGTTAGTGTGAGACCCGCGCCATCACCTGACAACATTCAAACCAATCACAGTATAGCACGATAAACAGTGAGGGCTGAAAAGATTAGATTCATAATTAATTTTATGATTATTTCAGTATCTTGACCCCATTTTATCAGCTGCAAATGGGCTCCATACTGTGGTTTTGTACATTCTAATATTTAATTACAATTACCTAAAACTTAATATAACTGCATTATGCAGTTCCAGAGAGATCAGAAGCTAGTGCATCACTACATTTTATATATTGACTTGAAGTATAAATAGGAGAATCCAAGTTATATATCGTTACTGTTCTCTACTTACACGAGATACAATGGACAGCCTTTTAGCCTCAAAATGCTCATCTATTTTCTAAATGTTGTGTGAAAGTAAATAAGTAACACTTTATTTTCACCAAATCGGCTCATAGCACCATTTAAAAGTCATTTAATCCACAGTTTTAATCAGTTGCAGTGGTGAAATAAATTCATTTTGAGCTCATGTTCAAAAAAATGCCTTCACTTGCCAGACTCAGCATCGGACCCTCAGTTGTGAAAAAAGTCCAGTGATTTGATTTTCATCATCTCCATACATACTATACAGCTAATGCTCTTCTTTGCTACTGTATTCCCTTTTGTCTGTTCATATTGCTTTGATTGTTCTCGTCGGTAATCAAGCATCATTTAGCATCAAATCTCTTTGTTTTTTTCATTCTGTCAACAATGTGGGCTCTTTTCTAATTGTCTATAAAGACATAAACAAATTCCCATGTTCTACATATACTGCTACCTCACTCCAGGCAATTACAATGTAAGCACTGTGAAAAGCTTTACCAACTCAGTACCGCAAGAAGAAACAGCATCAGCAGGTCAGACCCATATGAGGCAACACACTCAGCCTGCCACCTACAGTGGCGAAAGTCTGATTGCTGTTGGAATTGTCAGCTTTGTTAAAAATGAGAGTGGTGGTCTCGCACTTTGGCACACTGGTGTTCAAGTTGAACAAAGAGCTTGTTGGCCCAGTCGATCCTTGGGCATTCTTTGGTGCACCAACATGAATTTCACAATCAAGTGTATACATAAACAAATAGATCTCAGAGGTATACCCACCTCCTCACAACACAGGCTGCGCTAGAGGCTTGATGATGTGGGTATTATCTCAAAGATACTTACTTTTTAAACTATTGTAGCAGGTAAGCTAACTGGCTCGCTAAACATGTTGGGAAATACGTTAATGCTAGTAAGTCACAGCTTAGTCACACCAGCTTCTCTATTTTGCTGTGTACTCTGCTGTTTACATACTCTCCCCCTGGCATTTATTCAAGGATTGCACATCATTTTATCCAATAGATAGTTGTCAGTCAGCAAGATTGGCATTACATGAGACTACATCAGGGTTTTAGAAGTATTCAGCCTGAGTTCCTGCAGACTTCCTGCCTGACAGAACAAATGACCCCTACCCTATTTTAGTAATAAGGATTATACAGCTAGTAGTTTTTAGCTTTGTTTTTTCAAAAGGCATCAAGTGGTCAAGATGGTTCACTTATTGATGAAAGGCAGCATCAGGAGTTTGATTAATGACAGAAGTCCATGTGACAATTTATGGTACAACACAGTTAGAGACAGAAATGGCTCTCATTTATCAGCTGTCCACCTGCTGATACATGGCTTAAGAGCAATCATCTTAATTTTGTGATGTGATTTTATAAGAACTAAAAAGATCACAATGGTTTTTGCTGAAAATAATGTGATCACCCTTACCATATAACGATATGCGTTGTCGTTGGGTTCCATGTGCTTTCTGTGTAGGTTAGATTAGGCTGTGTATGCATGTGTCTGTGTGTTTCTGTGTGTGAGCAGGTATATGTGTGTGTCAGTGTGTTTCTGACCACTTGCATCTTTATTTTATGATACTTCATACTGACACATATGATCAATTAGTACCGCCATTCCTTACTACACACACGCACTCATGCACCTGCACACAGACCTTTGCTGCCCCATCCAAACATCCTTTTCAGACCATGGTAAACAAGATATGTGAGGGCGGGCTTTGACCTGCTCTGAGTTCATCCACTCAAAGCACACACAGACACACACACACACAAACACACACACAGTATACTTTTGATTCAGACCACATTCCTCACATCTGATGCTGCAGACTCAGTGTGTTTGCAGAGCAGACAAAGGTATAGAAGCAGGCAAGTGCTCAACAGGCTTTGTATATCAGCCCTTTGTTGCCCTCACCCATCAACACTGGAAGTCCAGCTTGCAGAGCTGTGTTTGTGTGGATGAAAAACAAAGAGAGAGGGAGTTTTTCAACATCGTCATTGATGATGAAAAACTACATTTCTATCTACCAGGACCTAAGTGCCTCCCCCATTAAGAAAATGACTGTCTTCTAAAGACAACAACTGCTTGAGAGAGGCTTTTATTTGTGTGTGAGTGTGTTTGTGCATACACTGTTGAAAGCCGTACCACTGCTTCTCCAGGCACTGTACCGCATTTTGTAATTACAGACAGTTACAGATAATTGCTAGTTAGTAAAATGACAGACGATAGACGTGTCTGTTTCCATTTGCTTGTTTTTCCTCTAATGATTCCACACTATTATATATTATTATATATGATACAGTGTGTGACTGTACTAAAAGAAGAAGGAAATATTATGTAGTTAATTGTAGATTTAGCCCATAACTTGTTTCCATTAGAATCTATATTTTCATCATCATTTTTAGACTCAATCACAGTTTTGCATTTACTCTACTAAGCACAATTTATGACCAAATTCAGCACATAATCTGCTTCAGAATTTTATGTGGTGTCACTGATAACATATTATTGTATGATATACTTCAAACATTGAGGCTCATTTATAAAGCTTTAATATGTACAGTCAGTCTGTGATTTCTCTGACAGTTTTATTGAACTGCAGATGTCTGAGAGAACATGAAAATGAATTAGATTTACATATTGGTATTAATTAGTTTTAGACCGATATATTGGTTTCCTGCTCTATTTGATGAATCCGTCACATCGTCCGCTCCTTTGCTTCCAGGCCAAATCCAGAATTTTTCGATTAATGAATCATCTGACGAAAACAGCATAAACACTGAGTCTCTTTTGTCACGGAAAGTGTCACATCGGCTACCAGCATCTACCTGTAGCTGGCGGAGTTTTGTGGGTTTGATTTTGTTGTAGACTAGATCTATATTTGACAGCAAGGTGGGACAGATGGCTGCTCTCTGTATGATCTATTGAATCCTGAACCAGACCAATTGACAGCTGCATCCTTCAAAAACTATCAGGCTGGTGTCTGCTCTAAGCTCCTCTGTCTGCTCCCTGTAGCACTAAATAAATGTCTGTGTCAACAGGGCATGCTGCAAAGCAGTTCTTGGGAACCTATTCAAAAATGCATTTCTTAATAACATTAAATAATCATGCCTAAAGTTTAAATCTCAGAAACTGAAACTGTTTTCCTGTAGAAAATTGCCCCATAGGTTGTCTGTGCAAGCAGCTTATTATGAGCTACAGTTATATTTATACTTCTTATAAATGTTAAATAGGGGGATTAAAAAAAACAGTCTCATAGGCTTGCAGGCAAACACCATTCTTCAGAAATGTAAGAATCAATCTGTAATCTTCTTTCTATATGAAAATGGCTCTGAGAAGCCATTCTACGAATGTTATTGGACAATTTTAGTTAAATTGCCACATGTTTATTTTTCATATAGGCACCTGGAGTTACAATCAAACCAGTCAACCTGGAATTTTTGGCACCATATACCATCCATTTGTTCCCATCTTGGCAGGCAGTTTGAAGCATCTGTGACAACAGTGCATGTGTATGGATGTTATGAAAGTTGTTTAAGGCAAGTTGTTTCTCTCTTTATCAAGCCATAGCAGGATTTTTTGAGTGGGTCTGCTGGAATACACTGCACACATTTCATTTAATCCTCCTAAGATGATACGGGTTTCTTCATCACACACATACTCACAGAACAATATGCCTCCATGTACTTTACAGATGTAATAAATCCCATTACATCTACCTTAATTGTTCTTAATGTCTGCCTTGTAATTAGACAAATTGATTTGTAATGTCTTAGATCCATGTCTTAGTCAACTGCTGCTGACAGATGCAATGGGTCCATACCCCACCCACACACTTAGGGTTGAACCTCTGAGCATCTCATATGTGAGATGTCAGCTACAGATGCCTATTCACATTCTTAAAATGATTCTGCTGAATGCACAATAAAACAAGCTTTAGACAGACAGCCCAGTTCATCCCACCGTGGCGAGCTGTCTTGTCAAGACTATTACCTCCATTGCCAAAGATTCACATTTGAAACTTCTGTAGAAAGCGTTGAATCAGCTTGTTTGTGTGCATTCAGTAGAATGGATTTCAAGATGTGAATAGGCATTTGGAGCTGACATCTCATGATATGAGATGTGCAAAGACTCAACTACAGACTCAACCCCAAGTGTGTGGGTGGGGTATGGACCTTTTGCAGTGGGTCAGAGGCAATTGCCTAAGACATGGATCTTAAGACCTTGCATATCAATTAGTTTAAGGCAGACATTAAGAACAATTAAGGTAGATGTAATGGGATTTATTACATTTGTAAAGTACATGGAGGCATATTGTTCTGTAAGTGTGTGCGTGATGGAGAAACCTGTATCATCTTAGGAGGATTAAGCAAACTGTGTGCAGTGTATTCCAGCAGACCCACTCAAAAAATTCTGCTGTGGTTTGATAAAGAGAGAAACAACTTGCCTTAAACAACTTTCAAAACATCCATACACATTCACTGTTGTCACAGATGCTTCAAACTGCCTGTCAGGATTGGTAACAAGAGATTCTTTGGTGCCAAATGGATGGAGTATAGTGCAGAAAATTCCAGGTTGACTGGTTTGATTATAACTCCAGGTGAGTATATGAAAACTAAACATGTGGCAATTTAACTAAAATTGTCCACTAAAATTCACGGAACGGCACCTCAGAGCCATTTTCAAATTGCAAGAAGACTATCTAGTCTTTGAAGAATGCCATGTTTCTGTGATTACTCACATTCTCAGGAGCATAAGCTGTTTCTAAGTGGTTTGATTACAACATACTAACACCAAGAGCACCTTCTGACAAAATTTAAGGCTTTTAGCAAAATGTCAAACGTGTAAATGTAGCCATCACTAAAATGTCAGATAATTGTGTATGTAATTGACGTGCAGTGTACTTTGTGCTGGGGCATGTACACTTGTGTTTATTTGAGCAAGTGGTATTTACATGCATTTGCCTGCAAGCCTTTGGGTCCTCTCTTTGTGGATTGTCAACCTGGACCAATTCTGGTGCTGCTTTGAATTTCTCCAGCTTCAAAATGACTGCACACCCACCTTTGAGATAAAAATCATTAGTCATGTTTAGTATATGACAAAATACTTTATATTTTATATTCTATTAAAATGTGAAAGTGTATTTTACATCATTAAAACAGTGTTATATAATACAAAGTACCATTTACCTATTGTTTACACCGATGCTAGCACAGCTGTGAGGCTGTACTTAAAGGTGCTATATGTAAGTGCATTCATATGGCGTTGGAATAATTGGAAAAATTAGCTATTGACTGGGAAAATTCACATGAACGCCCCCTCAAGTCAGAAAAAGAACTGACTAACTTTGAGCAATACAGCACATCTTCTTTGTAGCGGCCATGTTGTTTCCACATTCTGACTGAAAAGCACATGAACATCCCAATGCTAATGCGTTGTAATCTCTACCTTGTTTACTCCATTTGCTAATTTAGAGCTAATTAGCACTAAACACAAAGTACAGCGGAGGCTGGCAGACCAATGACGCTAGTACAGATTTTGAAAAGAGCTAGAGACATTAACATTACTGATGACATTTATTTTGAATAGACAAAGTGGTGAATCCTCATCTTGTTATAATTTATTATAGCAGTGTACTATTTGAAAAGTTTCAACCCCTTAAAATGCAAGCATCATTTGGTTTGATGTATTAAATAATGTGCATAAAGAAAGAAGAATAACGTTCACATACTTTCCATGCATTCCATCCATTTTTTGGCCTATTGTGACTGTAGCGTACAAAACCTCATGGTCTTCCAGACAGGAAGTCATTGGGGTATGGTGCAGCAACCCAGGCCATCCTCAGCTTCTTTATCGGCTAGGTGTATGTGAGCACAACTTCATGCTGCTGTATGGTATGTGTGCATGCATGAGGCCAGTCACACACCCAGTGTTTTAGAAAATGACTCAGTCTGACCTTAGTCTCAACTGACAGTGTGTAGGAGCTGCATGCCCTATAAACTGCACAATAGGCCCAGCGGCTGGCAGGTAAACATAGACGCACTGAGAAAGGTCATCATATACACCTCCTAACAAGATTAAAAATGATTCATGAGACCTCAGTGATGCTTTTCACCCTCCTACAGAGAATACTTCCCTATTGGAGGGGGAGGAAAAAACAGATATTTTTAAACTTTTCAAACACCAAAGTATTATAAAGGTGAAGCGGTGGCCTGATTGTCTGGCGATCTTGAGAGGGACCTTATTGTAGAGGGTACACACCATGTGTAGTAGTTTTAAACTAGATGCTACCAGTGCCTTCCTTCCTCTACTGCAATCAATTCATCCGTCCTTAGAGTTCAGATAAGGCAGGTTTGTGCCCATCAGGCTGTGTTTCAGTGTCTGTGAAAATATTGTCCTGCCTCCTATCTGCATGTGTCTGTTTGTGTGTGCATGTGTGCATGTGTGCATACACTGCATTTGCATCTGTATGTATGAGTCCCAAGACTGCAGGCCAGTTTATTATCTAAATGGGCCCAGGCAGCGCTGGGCTGGAACCAATCACACCAACCTGCTATGATAGGAATCCTGGGGGACAGCATCAACTAAATTCCCTCACTTTTCTATCTTAAATGTGGCTCTTCTTTACTTTATATGCACATGAATCAGCCAAATATGACCATTTAAGATAGCAGCGGTCATCAAATTGCCAAACAGAAGAACACCACCTGCATACACATTGTAGTGGAATATAGAGTAATCACAAATAAATTTTTACCCTGCAACTGCATCCACAATGTACATGCTTTTTATCATTTTAGATTTTCAAAATTGATAACAAAGCATCACCTCTTTCCCTATAACTGCTGTAACCACTCAAAATGCAAATCATAATAACACCCCAGAACAAATCAAGTACAATTGTGTCTTTGATTGCTGAAAACTGGCATTTTATTGTGAAGTGTCATCATGGAGTCCATGATTATAAGGCATGAGCAGTTTGTCTCATTTGGTATTTCTAAACTAGACATGAAATTTTATTAAAACATCACTCACATGCTATTGGCTCTGTGAGGCTGTACATGAGGCTGTATAAAGCTAAATGCTAATGTCAGCATGCTAATATGCACAAAATGACAATGTTAACATAGCACTGAACACTAAATACAGCCAAGGCTGATAAGACTATGATTAATTTTGCATACAAGTATTGGACAAACTAGAGTTTTGACCTGATGATGGTGTTAGGTGAAAACTTACTAAAAGAGTATTTTATATGTTTCCATCCATTTACTAGAGACTGAGATATAAATAAGTATATAAATAAGTAAAAACTTTCAGGGTATTACCAAAGTCATCAGGTCTCACCCTCAGGGGACCATGAATGTTTGTACCAAATTTCATAGCAATCCATTCAACCGTTTCAGTCTGGACCAAAGACTGACACTGCCATCCCTGTATCCATATCACTAGTGTGGCTTAATAATATTCAGTATTCATCAGCTCTTCTTCAAAGCCCAAAAATAAGAAATTAACTCAATCAAAATCTGTCCACGGCCTTTGTTTATTACTTATTATTTCTGATTAAAAAAAAAAAAACAGAGCAAATATGAAATACAGCAGGCTTATTACTCATTCCAATTTTAAAGTGGTTGGAAGGCATCAGAAGCACGAAAGCTGATTTCTAGTCTCAACAAGCACCTGCAAAGCTGCTACTTAGCTTCAAGGGAGTTCTACTTATTCCATATTAGTAGCGCTGTCATGACCGTGGCTTTGTCTTTGGATATAATAGGCTGAATCGGTTAAGGAAGTGATTTGTGGATCGTGCTTTGTTTGCTTCCTCACATCGATTAAGCCTGGAAACTGCACCGGGCCATGCTGCTAAATGTTTCATATGACATGAATTAAGAATGTGAGGATCCCCGAGGAAAGACAAGAGAAGGCAGGTGGATAGTGGAAGGAAAACACTATTGAACAGTAGGGGGGGGGATTACTGACAGAGGTGTGTATGTGTGTGTATATGTGCTCATGCATGCTCCAGGTTACTTTAGTTTTCCTGAAAAGCCATAGGACGCAGAGACAGTAGCTTTCATGCTGTAAGGAGGACACTAGAGGCTGGATATTCACACACAAATACAAATCCTTACACACACACAAACTAAATCATACTCTTGCATGCACTCTTAGCGGTCCACTCATGCATATCAAAGCTGATGATCTTTAAGTGTAATCCATCCTGAACAGCAGCTTTTCTCATGTCTTCAAACCCAATTCAAAAGCATGTGGTTCTTTTAAATTTATGCTGGGATCAAAAATCCATTTATCTGAGTTTTAAAGCTCCTTAATTCAAATCAATAACAAAAAAAAGCTCATAAAATCTCCTCAGGCTACTCAAGATGGGGGGAGAAAAAAAGAGACAGGAGAGCTGTGGGAATACTACAAACAAGAAAAACAAGTGACTGGATCAAACTTCATTTACAAATTCATGCTGTAGCACATTAATCTAAGTAAATGCCTGTGATCAGAGACATCTCCTTATCTAATTCAATTAAACTAAAGTAAAATGGTAAAAGACACCCCTGTTTCACCCATTCAGTTCATATGGTTGTAATCCTAACATCATGTTTCCCGTAACAAGCCTCTGATTACAAAATTTGATATTTGAAGACATAGTCCTGGCCAAAGCCTAACCCAAAGCACTAGGTCTTCTCAGGTTGCATCAGGTTTGGGCATCAGCCCCACACCTTTCTTTGTTTATGGTGATTGTGCTACCACCAGGCCAAGGAGAGAAAATACACTTGATCTCAATGAGTACTGAGGGAGAGGGAGGACTGGCTTCTCCAGGAAAGTGGGTTTTCTTTGAATTCAGTAAGGGAAATGAGTGTTGGCTGTAATGGGTTCATTAAGGAGTCTGCCAGCAGCCTGCACGCTGGCATGATTGCTAAAACTGTCCCTCTTTCAGTGAATTCTGGAGATTTGCTTTTCATTGGGAAGAGAGGTGAGAATGCTTAGTAAGTTCAAGAAGACAACCAGGCGCAGAGACAAACAAAGACACAAAAGGAATGCAAAGAGTAAGCTGCATGAATAGATTAAAGCGGAGGAGTAGATGAAAAACATGTCTGAGACAATTAAGGTACAAATGGCTGAAAAACTAAGCACACATTTCTCGTAGGATTCCTTGTAACTTAAATGGTGCAATTCTACTCTAAATGAAAGTAGTAAAAAAATGAAATAAAATCTTGCCTTTTACTATATACATGGTTTCCCCTGTAGTAACTCTTCCAGGGGACCTAGAACCTTTTAAAGAACTTGAAGAACTTTCTGATTGTTCAGTAACTAGCTACTTTTAGATTTAGTCTTCCTCAGATCAAAGGTCTGTGTTAGTTTCAGTTACATTTAGTCAACCTCATCCTTTTCATTTTTAGTAAAATTCTAGTTGCCAAAAACTCTTCTTAGTTGACTAAATATTTCTTCACTCAGACCCCATCGGTGTGAGAGTGTGTAATGCATGTATCCAAGACAGCGTTTTATAGCTTTGATGCCGATGTATCTGAGAGTGGATGTGCTTTGCTGGGATTTTTTTAAATGGACAGCGACTGGGCTTGTTACATCCTGGTTACCAGCAGCACACCTGTGTTGATGATCTTAGTTTTGGGGGCTCCAGTTGTTTTTCCCAACATAAGCAAGACCACAAAGCTTTAATATCAGACCGTTACTGTGATTGGTGATTGCTCATTTATTGCTTAATTTAGTACTTAATTTGCCATGCTCTCCTCAGGTTTGTATGTATTCCTGTGCTGTTGACTAAGTGGTGATTTCATGCACTGGTAATGTCCTCCATATTTAAATAAACTGAGGCATGGATATTAGAGATTCCTATTTATTTATTTATTTTCAATTGAGTGACACCTTTTCAGAATATAGTGGTAACTCCATTTTAATCTAGAAACCAACTGTTAGGGAACAATTGTGGTCATATTTAAAAGAAACTAGAGTTGACTGTTAGTAGGAAAAAGACTGAAGCTCTTTTCTTTCATATAGAAAACACACGATGTACCAATTCCCTGAACTTTACCTTATACAGTAGTTTGATTTGGTGCACACTACCAGGCATCTTTGCAAAGGGCAGGCAGAGTGAACATAGTGACATTTAGGGAGCCTTGCAGTCATTCATTCATCCCCAGCTCTCTACCACTCTCCCTCAGACTCCCTCTGTAAACCAATACTGATCCCAGGCAGCAGAGTGGCTGACTGAGTGCCTGTCTGGTAGACCCGCCGACTGTGCCCAGTGGTGGATTAATGTGGTTACTATTGAATCCCTGGGTTAGGGATCGATCTGCCCATTCGTGGCATGAATGCGTAAGGAGGAGGGATCAGTTGTGTGCTGTTTTTTGTGTGTTTGGGTTGGTGCTTGTGTCCTCATGTATGTACATGTACTGTATGTGGTAGTACAGTGTGTTCCTCACATTTTTCATGACATTTAAACTGTACATCTTTGCCCAGTTTTGATGTGTGTCTAGTGCATTGATTTCAATACTCCTCTTTTTCCAGTTTCCTTTTTGAAATGTGCCGGTGTTCCTCTTTCATGTGTCTCCCCGATGTGTGTGTGTGTGTACAGATCCTTGTCTTCCTTTTCTGATTCCTGTTAATTGTATCTGTGGGCCATGCCTTTGCTGATCACCTGTTTCCATTTGGACGATGGATGGAGGGATGATTCCACGATAGGTTTCTTCATTGCCTGATACAGCTCTATTAAATCTAGTTTAATTTCATTTTCCTTGGTGATTTGACCACATCTCAAACATACGGCTCTCATTGAGCTCTAGATTGAATTGGATCGGGGCATATCGGCTTCTGAAGAGATCAGACTTACCTTTACTTCCATGGCAGCATGTGTGTGTGTTTGATGTGCGGTTGTGATAAGAGGATGTATGTTTGAGAGTGCTGTGATTGCACAAAAGTGATACTTTTGTTTTTACTGCACCGTTTTCCCCTTTATGACCAGCTGCAAAAACAGGATCAGAATAGGAAAATAAAACTCCCTATAAATACAGAAAATGTGAAAATGATGAAGATTGTGGGGAAAAGGCTGAGTCACTGACAATAAAACAACAAAATGCGCACCCAACTAATTGCTCTCATTAACATTTTTGAAAATCCTTTTATTATTGTATTTTCTTGTCTTTTAAAAGGCACTTGTGTGTTGTCAGCTGCTGTCATCTTAGAGTGACTTTATTAAGATTTCATGCTTTGTCTTATCAGGTGTTCTGGGAAAACAGGTCACATTCAGTGGTCACATTTAAATTTTCAGATTCTAGATTAAATGGGTCTGATTCAAATGGGATTTTTAAAGTTCAAAACCCACGAACAAAAACTAGTTAGAGTCCCTTGGTCTGTTAAACGAATTAAGTATTACTAGTTACTGTAGCATGTCTTTCATTTATTGTTCAAAGAAAAGGGTTCATTATTTCATTTGATTTTTCTTTTCTGAGCTGGTCTCAAGACTGGCTTCAGCTATTCAAAACCTTTATTGAATAATCAGTGATATTGAGGGAAAAAAATCATTTGGGTTGGCATGAATAATTAAGAGCACCGTGTTTATAACAAAATACACATAAGTTTATATGAAAGGTATTAATGTTATATTATATTCAAATTTAAATATGTGATTTAACATTGGATTCTGACATACACCATGCTGTATAATAATTATTACAAAGATCAGTACGTGCCGACAGTGATCGCATGCAACAATTTTAGCGAACTCCCAGCCCTCCTCTTCCTCCAACTCTGTGGTTATCACCTCTGGTCTCTAAATCAGTACCATCCACTTGCTTCCCTCTGGCCTACTGCCTCAGTGCTGTCTCCATGGGTGGGTCTCTTTGATAAGACCATGCAGCAGCATCTGCAACCCGCTGGTGATGGATTGTCCCATTACTCTCTGACTTCCCTGCTGTTTGCCTGTGGTCTACCAGTGTGTTAAGAGTGGATTGTGGGTGTTTGTGTGTGTATATTGGCACTTTTTTAGAATTCCCATAGTTATGGTCAAATGTCCTCATGGGCTGTATTGAGTTGGGATAAGACCCTAGATTTTGGGTTGTGAGCAGCAACCACTTTTTTCAGCCACTTGGGAGTAGCAGAACAAGGTATAAAAATATATATATCATTTTACATGGCCTTAATAAAACATTTACATTCTCACAGCCATGGAGCAACATATAACATATAAGGAGTTGTGTGTCTAGCTACTTAAGTACTAATAATTTAGAATAACCAATTTTCACTTGATTTTTAGTTCCTAGCTGGTCTCACCATAACTACATGCATTGTCTAGCTCTTTTTACTTCCTTCTGGCTGGAAATGAGGCTGCTGAGAGCCAAAATCTGCGAACTGAAAAATCCAAACAATGACCTGAGAGAGACTTAAAAGTTCCATGTAGAGCTAAAGAACTGCAGTTCTTTGTGATCATCATCACAAATGACCTTTAACATTATACACAGTCATTGACTTGAATGATTCATTCATTAACCACGCCTGTGTGTGCAGTATCAGAATATTGCGAGATATAGTGATGTGATAGTGATCATTAGCATAGGAGATGGTGTGTTATTCATAGCTGGACATTTGCAAACATCAGAAGTTTTTTCTGTTCCCTTGTTTCCTCTGGTTGTGTTTGACAAAGGTTTCAGGCTACAGGTCTGTTAATCTGAGGACTGCACATCCCTTCTCTTTGATTTTCACCCATGCTCATAGGATCATTTCCTACACTTACCTGCCTGCTGGCCCCTTGTTCAAGTCCTCCCACCAGTCTGTGCTCTACCTTGATCCACTGCATGTCACAGACTTACTTTTTTGTACTTATTGAAAAGCTCTTGTAGACATCCTATAAATGCTGTTTGAGTCTGGATTCTTTTTCCAGCTTTGCCGTGACTGTCATTTACAACATACCTTAACACCTATGGATTCTGTACACCTGGGGGCTAGCCCTGTCACCTCTGTTTCAAGTATTTTTTCCAGCCCTGATCTGACGGGAATGGAACAAATGAAATAGCTCACAGACAAACTCATAACACAGTGATTTGTTAGCATTTACACATCACTGGAGCACAGATAAACCAGTCATCTTCTGGCGGCTCACTCTTAGTCATCCCAGCCACTGCTCAGAGGCTTGGCTACTTATTTCTATTTTGCCCCTTCTCCAGCAATGGAATCAAATTTGGCTCATACAAATACAATTTAGCTCTGACAACATGTTAAATGTGAGATAATCACGATAACCTGATCGGAGCCTCATTCAACCTTCACTCAATCTTCTCAGTTTCTTGGCTCCTGTCCATTTCTGATATTTTCCTCTTCCCTTTAATATCCTATCAGCTTGAATTTAGGAGAAACAAGCCTTCTTGATTAATTTCATCTAATCGACTAAACTGTGACTACTCCTCCTTATCCACACAGGAACCAATCACTAATCTCCATCTTTTTATCAATCCAATTAACACCTGTAGCTAATCCAGCTCCTAAACTGATGTAAACATGAATTCCTACCTGCCTTTTCTTGCTACCTGTAGCTTTTGTTGCAGTTATTCTAAGTGCAGTTTGCTATGTTCTGACATCTTGTGTAAGATGGTTAGTGAATGTCAGAAATTTTCACCTTCCTTTCTCTATGTAAACCTGCTGTTGGAACTTTCTTAATGCAATAAACTCTATTGATTCTGCCTCAGAAACTGATAAAAATTTAAATGTTTTACATTACCACCCCTCTGCTGTTGGTAAAATACTACTTGTTAGCAGTGTTGTTCATAACATCCAGTCTGATTTGTAAGGGGCAGTGCTACAAACTCAGTGGAGTTACTGTCATAAACCTGGTTCTCTAGATTTTTTGTGAAATACTTGATGCAAAATATCAAATCTACATTTCCTCATCAGGGATTTTCTGCATAGACATATACCTGCTGGTAATTTTTGACTACCTGGAAATGTTTTCTGAGCTATTAGCTGACTCAGCTGTGGTATATACTGCCCAGAGGCAGACAGAGAAAAAAAAAAAAACAAATGTAAAAACTCAATAAAATCCCAGTCATTCTTATACCTCTATTTTGAACCAATCTGAACAGGAAGCATCATGGATGTTAGGAGCAAAAACTAAAGCTAAGCTGTTTTCAGCAGTAACAGCCCACGCCTACATTAGTGTTCTATTGGATGGCGTGAATATTTAGTTCTGGCTGTAGAGTATAGCCTCCAAGGCATTTTTAGTGGTTTTAATATTTGTGTGAACAGACACTAAAATAGTTACTAATATCAACTCAGTTCAATATGACCACTCAGGCCGTTATCTGTGTCACTTATGGCATAAAAGTTACAGTGATGTTACTGTTTCATTCTGAGCAAAAATGAGTGCAAATTAACCTTAAGCTATTAGACTAAGTGTGGTTCATACCTTTGTGGCAGAAAGGGAAGTAATGGATCTCATCTCACATCCCACTCAGTTTCCACTCAGCTCTCTGAGCCTGGGGTCCCCAGATGCTAGCTAAACTCTGTCCTCTGTGGGACATACACCTTTCAGGTGTGTGGGACATGCCGTAACTCAGCAGTTATGAACAAAATGTCAAGTGAGGAACCTGTGCTAAGCGTTAACAAGCTAAGCTTGCTAGTTTCCACTTTATTGGAGAGATATAAATTTAAGTGCACAATTAGTCCCAGATGTTAAACCATATTGTGATGTCTTAAATCATTATATTATCCAAAGCTCATACATTATTACCACAAATATATCCAAAAAAAAAAAACTTGACTTTTTGAAATAAAACCATGCACAATAGCTACCAGTCTCATTACAGCTGATATTTTCTTACAGGAGGAATTCAAATATCAGTTCAGAAAGGACAAGTGGGAAAAAAGAGCTTTTTGCTGCAGGCTCTGCTTGGGAGAGTTATATGGCATTAAAATATAGACTTTTTCCCCTGCCTTGGGTTTCCTGGCTCAGGAAGGCTTTACAGTAAACTCAAATATTTGGACAGTGACACACTTTCTTATTATTTTGGATGTGAAATGACAGCGTAAGCTGCTATTTTGCCAACAATTTCAGGACATTTTTATAACACATTGGTTGAAAAGCAGGCTAGAATCCTTATTTTCATATAGCCTTATTACACTGTGTTTAAAAATTTCAGCAGATTAGGATTTTGTGAATTATCAGATTTTTTTTACTCATCAGGAAATTCTTCATATTGCAATTACTTCTGAGAGAAGAGACAGAATTGGAGGCGCTCACTGCTGGTTGAGACAAACAGGTGACATGCAGAAAAAA
The DNA here is from genome assembly GCA_033238685.1 of Lates japonicus. Lineage (NCBI taxonomy): Eukaryota > Metazoa > Chordata > Actinopteri > Centropomidae > Lates > Lates japonicus. The sequence goes on from BRZM01002239.1 coordinate 176,756, forward strand.
GGCGGAGATGTGGGGGGTTCAATTTAGAGAGAGGGAGCAGTGAGGGTGAAAAAGACAGATGGGCAAAGAGAAACACCTGACAGCTCCAGCCTTCACTCCACTTTGCCAGCATGAAGCTTCACACACTCCTGTGTTGCCCTCCAAACAGCTCCCCCCCCATGGGCTGTCAGCCTCAAGACATCCCTCTTCACCCAAACTATCCACAGTATGACAGGTATGCAAAGCAAACCAACTTACTGAGACAGACATACACAGCCACAAAAAAAACAGTACAGTATGCTGTCAGTTGCGCACACATCCCCTGATGGGTGCACACACATAAAAACCCATGAACACGCTCCATAGGCCAGAGCCGGGTGGAAGAAGGAATGCTATCAGCTGTCCACCTGATTGAAGGCAAACCTCACTTGAATACCTCACACACACACACACACACACACACACACACACATGCATACACGTGCAGGCTTGTCACTATAACTGTGCTAACCTGCTGACATATCTGATGGTGAAATGTGGATGACAGTCCTCACCTTAAGTTCCCTGCATCAGTATACTCAATATAAATAAGTGAGGTAAGTTACAGTGCTGCACCACAGTTGGCAAGCCAAAATTCTGCTTTTTGGGAATCAGTATAGCATTGTGTCAGCCACTAGAAGATATTAATAAGAAAAAGTCTTTCCAGCTAATTGTCTGATAGATATAGATAGAATGATTTTATAAAAATGTTGTATAGCCAGCAGCAGTTTAGGCTGCCTCCATGATTGGAAATAGTTGGTTCGTAAATGAATGACTACACAGCAGATGAACAAATCAATCACATTTTACCTTCTTTTTGACTGAAAGTTGGCTCTGCTATAACAGAAAGTACAAATTTTTCAGTCTTTAAAAGATACCTCAACCACATACCCGTACAAGTGGACGGACTGTAGAGGCAATAGGCCCCTGACCACAAGACATGTTAAAAGCCCCACCACCCTCTTAGATCCGGGCACTACAACACCCAGACCGGTGAGCGAAATGACAAAACACATAGTAGCTGTTTTCCATCTCCTCATGGTCATTGTATCTCTTTGAGACATTTTGCCGCTGAATCCTGACCCTTGGGCCCCTGTTCCAGAGACATGAATATATGGCCTCATCAGGTGCCATCAAGCAAATAGCCGTTGCTGCTGACTGAGTGCCTGCAACTGATGATCTGAGATCACCTTTCTGGCAGCATATGCTTTCCAGCTGACATCCAATGAAATGAATGAACCACAAATCTGTTTTTGTGTTTCTGCGTTTCAGTAAGCCACTCTGGTGGCTTTAGTGGCAACTGAAGAGAAGTAAATAATGAGCACCACTAATTAACAATATGTTTTCAGTTTGGCCAAATTGTAGCGCAGGAAGTGTTATTCGTACAATTATCTCCTCTCCTTACTGATTCTGAACATCGTACATTATCCCACTCGGATCAAATTTAAATCAGGATACAATACGATGAATTCACAAATGTCACATAATTTTACAGGTAAAAGCATGATTTCCTACTTTCCTGTACTGTCCATACTGACAACTTGTAGATAGAGAAAAAAATAGAGAGGTATTCAGGGAAAAAATAAAGGGAAAAATAATTAAATAAAACAGGGGCAGAGTAATGGACAGGAAGAAACAAATGACACACAGAGAAAGTGTGACAAACTCTTTTATTTGGCACCTTGTGAGTTAGCTATTATAGTGGTCCTGAGCCTTGAGCCAAAACTAATAACTTGGGGGAGCTGTATTCTTAGTATTTTATATATACTAACTTAAGGAAGGACGGATGGTTCAGTTTCTTTAGTAGCTCAGGCAGGATGCTAACAAAATCCACCCCCCAGCATGTTGTGGTTTGCAGGGGTTGTGTCCTTAACTATGTCTTTACCTTTGGTTATAGCCACAGCTAGCTTCTTCACCTGTTTCCAGTCATTATGCTAATCTAATCTCTGCCACGATGCTTGCTGTAGCTTTGTATATGAGTGTACAGATTTAAGGTTGGTGATGATCTTCTCAACAAAATATTCAGCATTAAAGGATATAAGCCAGCTTCAAAAATACCAAATGATTTGTATGATAATGAATACCCTGTTTTCCATTTTCTTTGATGGTATTCTAAGATTTTATGAGAGATGATGACAGGGCATAAACAAAATTAAAATTACCTTTAGGAGAACCTTGTTGTTTCAGCTCAGTGACTCACACCCAACCAATTTTGCAAACAGCCTGTGCTGGCATTGCAGAGACAAACGAGTAGCATCGAACTGCTCCCACACTAGAATGGCCCAATTAACAGCTACTTCTCTGTGTGGATCTCTGAAAGATCAGGCTATTATGCAGAAACATATCCTCCATCCACAATCATAAGGTCCTTACAGTTATGTAGGTTAGCGAATTTTTGGAAGGACCTGCTTATGAATATCAATAATCAGGCATGACAAAATTTAACAGCAGCTTCAACAAACTTACAGCCCCTGAATCATCTCTCATGCTGTAAAACTCTGATAAGCGGTCTATTAATCATTCCAATGATGCGAGACAGAAAATAAACAGTGGGGTGTGTGTGGCTCCTTTACTCTCTTTTTCTCTGCCATTCATTTAATCTCTTGTCATTCTTTAAATATCCATGCACAGAAGTTTTGACTGTGTACTAATACTTGCTTTAACCGGGTCTCCAGACACGTTCCTGCTCTGTCACTCATTTATTCTATTCCATTGTCTCTGGTTGTCAGTGTAGTGTGTCTGTGGTTGAGAGAAAGGAGAAGGCATTGGCAGGTAATTTGAGAGAAAACAGCACCTCTGTTCTATAGACTGATATGCCAATGCCAACAGCACTACACACCAACTCAACCTTCTCTAATTACTTCCCAGCCAGATGTAGACACTTTTGTTGTTTACGTGTGTGTGTTTTTGTGAGTGTTGTTGCGGCATTGTTTGCAGTTGGGCATTTTTCACCAGAATGGGACTTTGTCTCTGGAGCTCGTTGGCTAGCTTTGAGTCTGGGCAATTAAAGTCATTTGGGGGTATTATGGACTGAGCAAGAAAGGTATTGTGAATGGAGGATAAGATTATGGAGCGATTCCCTTAGCTCTCCTCTGCCGCTTCACATTACATAGTT
>BRZM01002239.1:194425-214014 GCA_033238685.1 Lates japonicus
GGACATAAAACATCCTTCTATAATCTTTTCCTTTCATCGAGTTTGATGGAGGGATAACAGAGAGTAGGGCTCGAGGAGCAAACAGCGAGCGGTATTCCTCGGTTTGCACACGCCTTCCTCCACGGTCATCAACAGGCTGTTCGCACAGCAACCGACGCTTGACAGCACGGACCGCAGACGCCCGGCAACAGTTAGTCGTATTTTAACCGCACATTCATAGTTTCAGCCGCCGCCCACGGCGCCGTCGGGCCAGCAGAGCACCGCCATCCCACAGAAAGGAAAGAGCTGAAGAACCACTGCGCCTGAGTGGCGCGAACCAGCCGCCGCAGGGATGGCATGGGATATGAAAAAGATGCCGCGTGTCAACAAGAACAAACAGTGACATGGCCCCAGCAGCGGCCTGCAGCCATCATTCTCCGGCAACCCACTGCCACGCCACACCATAACCACAAACAAATTACAGTTATCTCACGCCGGTGCAGAAGTTAGAATTGTTTTTTCAACATCTTCACCGAGCTCAGCAGCCAGTTAAAGCTCACCCAGAGCATTTCAGCAGCGCCTGCTTCGAAATGCCTCGGCTCCACCACCAGCGGGAAATACTTGGCGTGTTTCATTACTGGCGAGGCATGCCGGCTTCGCATCATATGTTGGTGCGTTTCGAGTGAACGATCGCATGGCATACGGGCAGGGACTGTGCAGGTGTGTTGAGCGTTTGTTGCGGTCAGGTGATGCCTGCGCGTTCTTCCCGCAGCCGCCATGCGCCGGGAGAAACGTCTGCCCACCGACAGCATGGCTGACCAGCCCGCCGTCAACAGCAGGCCCGATACAGGTGCCTGCGCCAAGACCGCCGCGTCACGTCAACAGGTTCCCGCCAGTCGCAAGGCCCGGAGTCATTTTCAGACGAACAGGTGCCGCGCCCACGACGCAACATTTGTCCCATTTTGCACGAACAGATGCCAGAAAGGCCCTCGCGCGTTTCAGATAGCCCTTCAGTCAGTTTGTCCCAGCTTTAGCGCGAGTTAATCAACAACATCGCACGGTGCGTAATAGTGTTGAAAAATAATCAGATGGTCAGGCAGGTAATTTGTCCCAGAGTCATCGCAATTAAAGCTGAAGAGACGAAGCTGGATGCATCGCCCAATCACAGTCAGGGTTCCCAGAACGTCACCTGTCGTTTTTCTCGACGCAAAAACGAACAGTAAAATACGACGCAATCATCAGTCCCATTGCCATTTGTTCCAATACAAACATGCGATCTCGCTGGCGTTATCACGTTTCGTTGTCGCCGTTGCATTAACCCCAGTTATCAACAGCGGTCGATTGCCGTGCGCCCACACATCAAGAGGCACCGCCGCCGCTCATCCCGTCACGCCGACCGAGGGTGATCGCCACAGCGATCAACGCCAGCGCCACACCAGCTGGCCGCGAGTCATGAACAGAAGCAAAACGACTCATCAACACCGGCGTCGTTCCGGCGAGCAAAGCTGAACGAGCCAGAACACAACACCTCTTCTCAGACCGGTAAACGTCAACGCCAACTGCAGCCAACAACAAAAACCACACATAGCTCTTTGTTTGATTGCATCATATTGAAAGTTCTTCCTGTTAATTCAACCTCCTTACCGGCAGCGTATTGCCGCGATGCCATCAACCCCAGAAGACCTGTCAGCTAGTACTCGTTGCGAGTTGCGAAGAAAACTCTCATTACACGTTCCCTTTACAAGGGCAGCTCAATGCCCGTAGTCTGCACAAGACAGTGGCGTTACGCACACACAACACAGCTGCCATTGTGCACGACATTGTGATCAATTCTGACCGATCTCACCGACGGCAGCGACTGGCAGTGTCTCCTCCGACCTCCTTTGCATCCGAAACCATCAAATAGCTTCCTCAGTGAGCCCAGAGCCAGCAGTGGAGGAGTTGATCCACCGCCCGACCAGACCAGGTGCTCATCCCGACAGCCAGTCTGGCTATTATTTGGTGCGTCGCCGCATCACGTCAACCGGTCATCAAACTTATCCACCAGATGCTCACGAGTGAACTGCCGCAGCCACATGAGTGTAAAGAAGGTTATCAGGTTGTTACCTGAATATTGTGAGAATTACATGCTTGTACCAGACCAGAAACAGCGGCTGACCGGGTGGAGCTGGTGGAGTGCGGTCCTCCTGCAAAGGTCACAGCTTTCCAGTGAGAGCACCTATTACTCCCATTTAGTCAATTAAGTGTCAGTTTGGTTTTTCGAGCACAAAACAATGTCGTCAATGATTTCTGGAGTTTACGGAATTAAGGAAATATTTTACTTTGGCGGGAAGAGATTACATGCAGTGGAATGACCATGGAGGAACTAACTGCCCTTTGTGAAAAATTGGCAAGTAGGAGGGAAATGTTAGTACACTTGGGCACAGCGAAGCTTCAATATTTAATACAGAAAGAAGTTAGAGGAGAAAAGGAGGAGGAGGAGAGGGCGGAGGAGGGATAAAACACTGCAGATCAGTTTACTATTAAAAGAGTAAGCAAAAGGAAAACTGCTCTTCCTCATAGTTTACATTAAGTGGTTTATACGAGAAAAACAGTGATGTATACCAGTGGAGCTTGTACTTAATTGAAGCAGGTCTCCTCAGCCTCTTTTTTTATCTAGGTCAGCATAATCATTTCATATACGCTTGTGATATCATCTGCTTAATGCGCCTATTTACCACAAAGAAAACCCAAGTGATAACCAAATGCTCTCTCCATTAATAGATGCAGGGCTCCACAATGTGTGCATTAGATTACAGTGACTACAGAAGTGAATCACTGTGGAGAGAGAAACATCATACATCTCTTGGTGGTTCCTAAAGGAGAACCCAGTGCCCTTCCCAAGGCTGTAGGAGGGTGGAGGCTGCAAATGGGATGGTGAAAAGATTGGTGATGAGGGAGTGCACGTAGCCTCTGGGCTGCTTATCCACCTTGGTGCTTACACTACTAGTCGCACAATGCAGCCACATACCACCTACCTTGTCACGAAACCTTTGAAATTGCTTTCTCACACACACACACACACAATATTACCCAGTTGGATATTCGTAAAATGAGCAGCGCAATTCACGTCATTCTGAGGCTTCATAGGTTAAAATTGGCCAACGCATCAACGCATTCGGCAACCAACCCGGCACACCCCAGACCGGGCCCCTCGACAACCCTCATACTTGGACATTACAGTCTTCCTCATTTCTTTCATACTCCTGTTCCCGATTTGTGTGTAAGTATAGTTTATTTGAGGTGACCTGCTACGGAGGATGACACACAACAAAAGAACAGGGTTATGAATGGTAGTTCTATTTCAACTTCCTGGCCATTCACATCTGCTTGAAATAGTGTAGGGAAAGTGATTCATTATTTGCACCTCTCCATAATTATCTTATGAATAAATACTTATACATGTATAAGGAGTATATGAGTGTGGTATGTGTGTGTATTTTGGTTTAGGCTGTACCTGTGAGACAGATTAAGACTGTAGGGGTTGGGTGGGTTAGAATTGTTGAGGTAAATGTCCTGGATATTTATAATCTAAAAAATGAATAGGAATGCTCTTGTGTGTGGAGGACTAAGAATGAGTGTACATGTTAAAAGGAAAAGAAAATAAGAACAAGCAAATGAATGTATATTATCTGCGGTGTGGTGTGTGTGTGTGTGTGTGTGTATACAGTGTGGTGTGTTCAAGAGAAGGACCCTGTGCCCCGTTAGTTGCCGTTCTGCTATATCCCAACTGTTACCATTCCGTGAGCACGCTATGACAAGGGCAGCCCTGGTTTGTGGTGAGGGTGAGTGGATGTTCAGCCCTCTGATCGCTCAAAGCTGAGCCAACTGATGGTGCAGGCTAGTTAGTGTTAACCCAGAGGCCTGTGGGCACATGAGTCGGGTCATCGTTATTGTGAGAAAGAGAAAACAATTTAACATTTTAAGAGACAATGGCACAAATTTATTATTTAAATAGCTAAGCTGAAAGTTAACTTTTCCTGAACATCATGACAAAGCACATTAAAGGTGTAGTACAGTTGATGTTGAAAGACAATAGTACTGCATGTTAAAGATATACAGTATGTGGTTGTATTAATTGCACACAAATAAATAGCTACAATTTATAGGTTAAACTACATGCTTATATCAATGTATTTTTCTCATTATGAAACTCAATATCAACTTTTGTCATCACAATAAATTGTTTTCAGATTATTTGAGGATGCAATAAACAACTATAAAAGAAACATTAAAAGAACCACTAAAACAAATATAATGAGACAAATGGGCATCCAGCAATTTATAACAGCATTTCACAGTTATGAGGCTTGTAATAGATACATTCAAAAAGAGTCAAAATCAGTGGGGGCAGAGGCTGAGATATGCCGATTTTTAGTCCCTAGTGGGTCAAAAGTCCAAAAATGCTATTCTGATATTTTCCCATAACACAACCACTTTCAGACTAATATCGCCATTGAAACATCATGCTCAGTTTGTAAGAACACAGGCTTTCTTGTTGAAAAGACAGTTGAAGACAATCCTGACGACATCATCAGGCTTGGCTTAATCTGGACTTCAGAAAACCCCCAGAGTCACGAGGACATCTGTTTTCACAGCCCGAGTGGCATCCCGCATTATATGTACCGCACATCGATTTTACACCACGTAGAAACATTCTGGATAGTGTAACAACTTCAACAGTTCCTAAAACCGCCAACACAGCTCCTCTGTCTCTATTAGCAGCCTGATTAGCCTGTGCGACACACCAGGATCCGAGAACTGTCTGGTCTCGGCTTTCAACATTAGCGCTGGTCCACCTAGCAGGTTGAGACAACCAACCTGTTCTTTATCCAGGTTGTTTTTAGTATTAGATGTTAGTTCATGGCAGCATCCAACAAAGCTACAGTACTATATTGGACACTAATAGTCGTATTTGTGCTGTTTGAGATTATCATAATACTATTCACCAAGGCATTTGGCCACAGTAATTGTAGCACGAAATTTTTGTTGTCACAACCCTACTCCATGATGAGTAACTGAACTTAATGTGTATAATTGGTGGAGTGCCCTTTAATGAACCATTTAAACAGATATAAAGGATAAACAGAGGTAAAATAGATGACCGCAGTTCACAAAATGTTAATTCGTAATTATGTTCCAATTAAAACGTGACAATAATAATAATCAAGGAGAAAACAGATTCATAATTATTACATACCCTACTGATGCAAAAATGTTGAAATATTCAGTATTTACTTATCTGACGTATCAAAAGCAATAATGTGATGTGTTCAATCTCTGTCAAGACATAAAATAGCAACAGCGATGGCTGGTGATGACAGTGTCAACAGAAATGGAAAACGAGTCACCCACCTCAAGTCGCTTGTGTCTCTCTCACTTGGCTCACTTGCACTCACAAATCATGTGTCACCCAAAGCAGGAGGACAAGGAGGAGGTGGTTTGTACTGCAGGAAGGAGTGAATGTTAATGTCAGGCACAAACAGAGCATTCCACACTAGTAATATGTATGCACCCTGCATGAGATGCTGACTGTGTACATTCAACAAAACATCTCCTCCTCCTGGAGCCTCTGAATGCAAAGACGACTTTATTATCGCCAAGGATTGTTAATTAGCTTGCCAACACCTGTCCTCTCAATGCAAGCATGGGATTAGAATACACAAAGCCCATCGCCTGATCACCTTTCACACCCGCAAATAACAGATGTCAACCAACCTCCACCCCACCTACACAGCTCAGAGGTTAAAAAAGTACTTTTATGTGATCCTTGCTAATTGATGTTAACGCAGTTGTTGAATTATATGCCTCTTCTTTTCTGGAGAGGGCTGCACAGCAATAAATTGTGTATATGTGTGTAGGTGGGTGAACATGCCCACGGATGTGAAACTCATATCTCGCCAGTAATGTCCTCCAGGTCAGAGGGAATTGATGAAATGATAACTTGCTCTTTTATGAATGATTATAGCTGTGATTAAGTTGCATTGGACGGACCACAGGAGATGAAGAGGAGGGCAATGGCGAGGAGTCTCTTCTATTCATTTCTCTGTTGTAAGCTTGGGCACAACGGAGCCAGATGCGGCTCCCAGACGCTGAAAAAATGAAGTAACACATTTATGGTGAGTGTGGTGATTGATTCATCACAGCACTTCTACCAAGAGCTTCTGATTTAATTGGGGAGCTGACATGCATCTTCCTGTGATAACAGATCATTTTTATCAAAATGAAATCACCCTACCGATATTATGTACAGAATTAACATGCCCGAGTCGATGATGCATAATTTAAACTATTCGTACTATTCTAATTTGCAAGTTACAAGAAACATGTTGTTATGTGTTAACAGTGTGTATGACATGACACAATACTGTGTAATCACCATCATTACATAGCTGTTAATACAAAATGTGAATGAATATTTCAGATCATTTCACAAATTATGGATGAAATCATTAATTTTCTCATCAACTTATTGCAGCAGTTTTCTGTCCAAAAATACTATTTAAATGCAATGGCAACGAACATGCCTTAAAAAGTCACTAAATATTTATACTGAACGTAACTGCACACTGCACTCACAAAATGGTATTATGAGACGACACCAGGGCTGGCTGGTTAGCATGATAGTTTCAGAAGAGGAAAAGCAATATAGCCAGGAGCAAAGGAAACAACTGGTATAAACAGCTGTTAATTCTAAGACATGTGTAGTAAAAAAAGACATTCTCAGAAACAGTGCCTGTTACTTATCAATCAATCAACAGACTTTTCAGCAGAAAGTAGTTCTGTACGAAAAACTGCTGAAAGGAGACCCAGGACTACGAATATAAAATATGTTGAGCCATAGCATAATATTACACCAGTCACATTAACACCTTTCACCGGATATTCAATATCAATCCATTCGTGATGGCATCACCAAGATTGTATTCCTTCAGAAAAATAATGATGGATGATATTCTGTTCTATGCCTGAGGTGGATATTTGGGTTATACACGCATAAAATGAGATCAATGACCGATGAAAAGTCATTTTCACAATGGTACAAAATCTCCTATAACTGTCACGTATTCATTTTGAATACATTCCAAGATGATATCATGCATGGATAGAAAGCATGAAATCAAAAGAAACCATAAATTTGCTTTATCTGGAAACAGTATCACAGCATTGTGTAAATGCAAGTTTCGTTACGAAATATAGAGTTTACCACTGATGATGAGTATTTTATAGTTAATGTGGGCAATATCCAACAGTTTATCTACAGAATACATTTGTAATGAATTTCCTCACTGATTGTGTCAAATGCACATCACATATGGGTTGTTGCCTATAGGTTTCGTTGAGAAGTCACAATGAGCTCTTCAACGCTGAAGAGGCAGGCATAACTCCACATGTTCTGCCGTCACAGTGACAATGGAAGGGCTTATCACTGCCAAGGGCTTGTGGGGGAGGGAGTGGGGGGTGCTGGGGAGATTGGGTGAGAGGAGGTACAGTATACAAAAGAGAGTGCCGAGATAGCAAGAGCATGAGAGAAATAACAACGTCCTCCAGCCCGCCATGCATGCATAACTGAAGCATGTTCCAGCACGTGAGAGTATCAGTTGAATTACACTGCTGCAGCTTGCTGAGCACTTTCATAATGTTTCACTGTGTCCTTGCAGTAAGTAATCCCTCTGTCCCACCCCTGCTTCTCACACTTTCTTCGGCTTGTGCTTCTCTGCCTTCATTGCCTTTTGACCTTCCTTACCCTTCTGACACAGTCTGAGGCGAGAAGAGCAACATGCAGGAATAGAGGAAAGGCAGAGAAGCACAAGAGAAAGCCCGAAGAAGAGGAGAAGCTAGAGGGTGGGACAGAAGGTTAGCACTGCTGCAAGGGACACAGTAGAAACATTGTCGAAAGTGCTCAGCGTTGCAGCAGGCATTCCAACTGATACCTCACGTGTTGGAACATGCTTCGTTAAGTAATGCATGGCAGGCTGGAGGATCGTTGTTATTTCTCTCAGCGTTTCTTGCTATCTCGGCTCTTTGTGCTACTGTACCTCCTCTCACCCCAATCTCCCCAGCCCCCACTCACACCCCTCACAAGCCCTTGGCAGTGATAAACCTTCCATTGTCACTGTGACAGCAGAACATGTGAGTTATGCCTGCTCTTCAGTTGAAGAGCTCATTATGACTTCTCAGCAGGAGCCTATAGGCAATAATATATGTGATGCATTTGACACAATCAGTGAAATTATGCAATGTATTCTAATATGAATTAAACTGATATTGCCCTTGTGCTATAAAAATACTCACATCATCAGTGGTAAACTCTATATTTCATGTGAGACTTGCATTACACAATGCTGTGAATACTGGTTTCAGATAAAAGAACATGGTTTTTGATTATGCTTTCTATCCATGCATGATATCTTGAACATTCAAATGGAACACGGGCTGGTTATAGAGTTTTTAGAGCCCAGAAATGTGACACATTTTCACCGGATACTGATTCTCATTTATAATGCGGTATAACTAGAAGAAAACACTATCCCACCCTCGTATATAAAAACCAGAATATCATCCATCATTTTCTGAAGGAGATACACCCATATACTTGATGCCATCCTCATTGAATGGATTGTGTAATATAACAGGAAAAAGATGTAAGATAACTGACTTGGTGCTTAGCCATTCGCATCTTGTTAAAATATCACTTGTATAGAAACATAAGTTTAAAGGGTCATGTCACCCAACTATAAACGTAAACATATTTTTAACTAACCCCATAGTAGTATCACACCCCAGATAGTTCTTCTTTTACTTCTTGTTTTTCAGCAGTTTTGTCTGGAAATCACTTTCTACTGAAGAAAGAGTCCTGTTGATTGTTGATTGGATAGAGTAACGCACCGTTTCTTGAAAAGAATGTCTTTTACACATGCAATGTTAGAATTAACAGCTGTTTACATACCAGTTGTTTCCTCGTCTATTTCTGTTGCTTTTCCTCTTCTGAAGCTATCATGCCAACCAGCCAGCCCTGGGTCTGTCCCTGCCTCATAATAATATTTTGTGAGTGCAGTGCAGTTACGCTCAGTATAAATATTTAGTGACTTTTATGTATGTTCATTGCTGTTGCATTTAAATAGTATTTTTGGACAAACTGCTGCAATAGGGATTAGTGAGAAAATTAATGATTTCATCCATAATTTATTGAAATGATCCTGTGAAATATTCATTCACATTTGTATTAACAGCTGAAATATTATCAATGATGATAAGATTCTATGCATTGTATCAGCGTCACACACACCAATTAACACATAACAACATGTTTTGTAACTTGCAAAATTAAGAATAATTGTTAAGCAGATAGATTTTAGAATTGTACATCATCACCGGCTGTATTGGACCCTGTACATAATATTTGGCGAGGTGATTTCATTTTGATAAAAAATGATCTGTTATCACAGGAAGATGCAGTCATCAGCTCCCCCACCAAATCAGAGTTTGGTAGCAGTGCTGCTTGATGAATCAATCCCACACACTCACATAAATGTAATTACTTCATTTTCAACGCCTGGGGAGGTCAGCCCAGTCTGTACCCAAAGTTTACAACAGAGAAATGAATAGAGAGAACTCTCTCGGCCATTTTGCCCTCCTCTTCATCTCCTGTAGGGTCCGCCCAATAAATTCTAATCACAGCTATAATCATTCCATAAGACAGAAGCATTGGTCATCAATTCTCTGCCCTTGGAGGACATTACAAGCGGGATATGAGTTTCACATCAAAGTAGACACAACCCCCATTCACACCCACCTACACACATATACACACAATTTATTGCTGTGCAGCCCTCTCCAGAAGAAGGGCATGCATAATTCAACAACACGTTAACATCAATTAGCAAAGGATCACATAAAAAATTACTTTTTTTTTTTAACCTCTGAGCTGTGTAGGTGGGGGTGGAGGTTGGTTGACATCTGTTGTTGCGGGTGCTGTTGCAGAAAGGTGATCAGACGATGGGCATTATTTTTTGTGTATTCTAATCCCATCTTGCATTGAGAGGACAGATGTTGGCAAGCTAATTAACAAATCCTTGGGCGATGTCGAAGTGCGTCTTTGCATTCAGAGGCTCCAGGAGGGGATGGAGATGTTTTGTTGAATCATACACAGTCAGCATCTCAATACACAGTTGCATACATATTACTAGTGTGCGTCTCTGTTTGTGCACGAGCAGTAACATTCACTCCTTCCCTGCAGTACAAACCACCTCCTCCTTATCCTCCTGCTTTTGGAGTGACACATGGTTGTGAGTGCAAGTGAAACCCAAGTGAGAGACACAAAGCGGCAAGGAGGTGGGGTGACTCGTTTTCCATTTCCTGTTGACACACTGTGTCATCACCAGCCATCAGCTGTTGCTATTTTATGTGCGACGAGACAGACACATCACATTATTGCTTTGATACGTCAGATAAAAGTAAATACTGAATATTTCAACATTTTTGCATCAGTAGGGTATGTAATAATTATGAATCTGTTTTCTCAGCAGTTGTTATTATTAATACGTTTTAATTGGAACATAATTACAGATTAAGCATTTTTGTGAACTGCGGTCATCTATTTTTACCTCTGTTTATCCTTTATATCTGTTTTAAATGGTTCATTAAAGGGGCACTCCACCAATTATACACATTAAGTTCAGTTTACTCATCATGGGGAGTAGGGTTGTGACAGCAAAAAATTTCATGCTACAATTACTGTGGCCAAAAAATGCCTTGGTGAATAGTATTACCATGATAATACTCAAACCTTCCTGAAATACGACTATTAGTGTCGAAATATAGTACTTTTTGTAGCTTTGTTGGATGCTGCCCATGAACTAACATCTAATGCACTAAAAACAACCTGGATAAAGGCAGGTTGGTTGTCTCAACCTGCTAGGTGGACCAGCTAATGTTAGAAGCCAGAGACAGACAGTTTCTCTGGTCCTGGTGTGTCCTTTGAGGCTAATCAAACTGCTAATAGAGACAGAGGAGCTGTGTTGACGGTTTTAGGAACTGATGTTGAAGTTGTTACTATCAGAATGTTTCACCATGGTGCTGTAAAATCGATGTGCCGGTACATCGCTAATGCAGGATGCCACTCAGGCTGTGAAAACAGATGTCCTCTGTGGCTCTGAGGGGAGTTTTCTGAAGTCAGATTAAATGACCCTGATGATGTCATCAGGGTTGTCTTGGCTTGTCTTTTCAGCAGAAAGCCTGTGTTTCTGTACAAACTGAGGCATGATGTTTCAATGACGTGTGAGAATGCAAGTGAGTTGTGTTATGGGAAATGTCAGAACTAGCATTTTTGGACTTTTGACCCATACTAGGGACTAAAAATCGGCATATCTCAGCCTCTGCCCCACTGATTTTGACTGCTCTTTTTTGAATGTATCTATTACAAGCCTCGCAACTTTGTAGAAATGCAGTACTAAATTGCTGGAGTGCCCATTTGTCTCATTACTATTTGTTTTTAGTGGTTCTTTAATGTTTCTTTTATAGTTGTTTTATTGCATCCTCAAAATGCATCTAGAAAGCAATTTTATTTGTATTGGCCAAAAGTTGATAATGAGTTTCATAATGAAAGAGGAAAAATACATTTGATATAAGCTTTTATGTAGTTTAACCTATAAATTGTAGCTATTTATTTTGTGTGCAATTAATACAACCCACATACTGTATATCATACAGCACATGCAGTACTGTATATCTTTCAGCATCAGCTGTACTACACACTTTAATGTGCTTTGTCATGATGTTCAGGAAAAGTTAACTTTAAACAGCTATTTAAATAATACATTTGTGCACAATTTGTCTCTTAAAATGTTAAATTGTTTTCTCTCTTTCTCCCTGTGCTGATGACTTGACTCGCTGTGCCCCCTGGGCCTCTGGGTTAACACTCGCTTTTAAGCCTGCACTGTAGTTGACTCAGCTTTGAGCATCTGATCAGAGGGCTGAACATCCACTCACCCTCACCACAAACCGGGGCTGCCCTTGTCATGGCGGTGTCTCACGGGAAGGTAAAGCATTAATGGTTCGGTTACTGCGCAGGGCAACAGCTAACGGGGCACAGGGTCCTTCTCTTGAACACCCACACTGTATACACACACACACACACACACACACAGATATATACATTCATTTGCTTGTTCTTATTTTCTCTTTCTTTTGCTGTCGCACACTCACATTCTTAGTCCTCCACACAAGAGCACATTCCCTATTCATTTTTTTTGAATTACAGAAATATCCAGGACATTTACCTCAACCTGAACCTAACCCCACTTTTAACCCCACCTACAGTCTTAATCTTTGTCCTCACAGGTACAGCTAAACCAAAAATACACACACATACCCACACACTCCTTATACTCCTTATACGCATGTATAAGTATGCAAATTCATAAGATAGTGGAGAGAAGGTACCAAATAATGAATCCTTTCCCTACTATTTCAGGCAGATGAATGGCCAGGAGGGTGGAAATAGAATTTCTCGATTTCATAACCCTGTTCTTTTGTTGTATTGTCATCCTCCGTAACGAGGTCACCTCAAATCGATTCTCACCCACTGGAAATCGGGGAACAGGAGTATGAAAGAAATGAGGAGAGACTGTAATGTCAGAAATGTAGGGTTGTCGAAGGGGCCAGTCTTAAGTGTGCAGATTTAGTTGCGAATGCGTTGATGCGTTGAAAAGCCAAATTTTAACCTATGGCTTTATGCTCAGAATGAACGTGAATTGCGCTGCTCATTTGAATGTCCAGCTGGAGTGTGTGTGTGTGTGTGTGTGTGAGAGAAAGCAGTTTTTTCAAGGTTTGCGTGACAAGGTAGGTGAGTATGTGGCTGCATTGTGCGACTGAAATGAATTATCAGAAGCTTAGGAGTGGATGCGCCTTGAAATACACGTGCACTCCCCTCCATCTTTTAATCTTTTTCACCATCCCATTTGCACACACGCGCCTCCTCCACCCTCCACCTACAGCCATGGGAAGGGGCACTAAGTTCTCCTCCTTTGGGAACCACCAAGAGAGATTAACGCGAAGTGTTTCTCTCTCCACGGTGGTTCACTTCTGTAGTGCTGCTAATCTAATGCACACATTATTCAGCAAGGCCCTGCATCTATTAATGGAGAGCATTTCCAGATTTATCACCCAGGTTTAACTGTATGGTAAAATAGCGCATTAAGCAGATGATATCACAGCGTATATGAAATGATTATGCTGGCTCCTAGATAAAAAAAAGAGGCTGAGGAGACCTGCTTAATTAAATGCAAGCTCCACTGGTATACATCACTGTTTTTTCTCATGCAGAAGCCACTTAATGTAAACTATGAGGAAGAGAGCAGTTTTCCTTTTTGCTTCTCTTTTAATAGTAAAGAGCTGATCTGCAGTGTTTTATCCCTCCTCCGCCCACTCCTCCTCCTCCTCCTTTTCCTCCTCCTAACTCTTCTTCTCTGCTGTGTCATCTTCAGAAGCCGCTGTGCCCAAATTATGCCTAACATTTCCTCCTGCTTGCCAGATTTTCACAAAAAAGGGGGCCAGTTGGATTCCTCCATGGGTCATTCCCACTGCATGTGTAATCTCTTCCCCGCCACAAGAGTAAAATATTCCTTAATTCCATTAAAACTCCAGAAATCTGTTGTTTGACATTGTTTGTGCTCAGAAAAACTTAAACTGACACTTAATTGACTAAATGGGAGTAATGAGTGCTCTCACTGGAAAGCTGTGACCTTTGCAGGAGGACACGCACTCCACCAACCCCCTGCTACACTTCAGTCAGCCGCTGTTTCTGGTCTGGTACAAGCATATAGACCTCACAATTCGACAAGACAACCCAACACACAGTGTCACACTTAACAACCACGTACCATGCTTCTCTGTAAAGCACAGCAGTTGTTCCCTCATGGGCATGCAAAATTTAGGTCCTGTTTGGTGAAAGACAGATTTGAGCATGATGCAGCAGCCTTTAAATAAGCCATAGATTTCTTCTCTGTTCTTTTATCAGGGTAAGCACACAAACCCTGGGATAATTCAGGCAGAATTGAATGCTCACTCTATTTTTCTCTACTGCTCCTCTGAGCTCCCTGAAGCTTCTTTATTGAATAGTCCTGGATGTTCTAAAGAGGAAAAGTGGGAAGGGACCACCAGTGCTGCCAAAAATGCATCGGTGGCTCCAGGGTGAAGCAGTTAAAGAATTAGTCTAATAGTGTATGCACATTGTAAGTGCTAGCATGTATTTAATGTATGTGCATGCCTTATACTGTCTGTACAGAACACAGGCATTGGGCCTTAGCAAAAGGGACATGTAACAAAAGAGTTTTTTTCTTCCTGCTCCTTTGCGTAGCAGAATATGTATAATTTGCTAGCTTAAGGTGCTATATCAAAGTTTTTGATATCACCACATCCCCAGCACTAACAGCTGTTCACGTACCAGTGTAGGGGAATTTGGGTGCTATTACTGCTAGGAGAGGGCACAATAATATGAAAAGAGTGCCAGTCAAAACCTTAAAGAGGCTATATGTAAGTTTTTGTTATTGCTACATAGTTAACGTTAGCTGTTTGTTTACCAGTCTAGAAGAAATGTTATGAGTTCACCATCAAACTTCATTCCTTTACTCACCAAGAGCAACACCAGTGTTAGCTAAATCTGTTTTGCTTCTATTTCTGTCACTTCTTTTCTTCTGCTGAAGCATGTAGGCATGCCATCCAGCCCATCTCATAATAGCACTTTGCGATATTGAGTCACTGTAGCATCCAGTCTGCCCTCAGTCCAACATGGTAGGATGAAGAAGTAACGCCTGAAGAAGTAACGCCTGCTAACCTCTTGTCTTGTAAACACAACAATGGCTGAAGCTCTTAGGAAGTAGACAGCTGTTAATGCTAAAGTTAGCTCTGTAGCGATAGCAAAAACATGAATATAGCACCCTTGAAGTGCATATTTTATGTGGAACAAATGTATCATTTAATGGTGTTACATGTGTCATGGCTACTGTGTGTTTTTACGTGTCAGGAAAAAACAACAAATGTTGTATTTTATATCTAGGAGAACCTATTTTAATGATTTTAGTTTTTAAGACTTGATCGCTCCAACTCGGTGTGTCTTGCTCTTCAACTTTGAGTTGCATTGTGTGTTTGGACCCAAATATACCTACTTGTATGTCTATTTAGTTATTTTTTCAACACTATTACTTTTACTGTGCAATATTTATGTTAGTGCTCACTTCAAAGCAGTTAGGCTTGGTTTAACAGTGAGGTGAAGGAGAATACATCTAAATGTAACTGCAAAGTGCTTCCTAACGCCGCTCTCTATGTGATATTACTAAAATGTGAGACAAAAGCTTTTAATGGTTGCATCATTAAAAAAACAGCACAAAAGTGAAGCTGATCTAAAGTAGAAACTCAGGCTATGAAGAGCCCTTACAGCTATCGCAGGAGACCCTGTGTTTCCTGGCTGTGTTCGTGCCAGGCAGCCCCTTGTGAACGCTTAGCTGGTCTTTAACTCTCAAACACACGCACACACACTTGTATCAGGTTACCTTGACTGACAGCGACCGGGCATACAGCCATACTGTGGGGAGTGAGCAGATGAGCCTGCTCCCGAGCTTTTATACATGCCGCAGAGGAATTGGGCGCTTGCAGGAAGGAAGATGAACACACAGACGTCACAACCCCTCAACTGCAAACATGTTCCTCAACATACACACCTACACAATCCCTACTCCAGTATACATACAGTGCTGTTCCTTCAAAGAAGCACACCACGTAAACATATGGTCACAGGCAACATGCCTCTGCTGTATTAAATAAAAAACACATAATTGGCTCCTTGGAAGTGTGGGTGGAATATACAGGGTATTTCAGCCAAAGCATAAGTCACTGCTCTCTTAGACAACAGGCTGCTAATAGGCTTTTGCCTGAACTCCAGTGGAGTGAGGTTTGAAAAAAAGCTGGGGAGTTCTGATGAAAACAAATTCCCTTATAGCACGAGATAGTTTGGCATAGGAGTAAACCATGAACTTTGTGAAATAAATACTGTAGTTTATAGGTGCTTGGTAAATGTAGTAAATAACATGGAACTATTTTGCCGGTGATATCTACAGATATTGATAGCTGCAGGAATCTATACTTTTTAAATTATATTTGTCCTTTCTTTTTATTCATTTTGTGTGCTTACCTTTTCTGGCACTCTTTTTTTTTTTTTTCTGTATCTCCCCCATCTTATCCTCATGTATCTTGTAGATTCCTTTTCCTCTCTCTCAATAGCTTCTGTCGTTTTTCCACTTCTAAGTTCTTCTTTCTTCTGTTTCCCTTTTCCTGGTCTTTATGTTTTCTCTCCTACTGTAACAGAGCCATCAGCAGAGCTATAAAGTGCTGCATTTTCGGTTAAAACCTGGCTAAACAACTCAGGACAATTTGCCCCGGTCATGCAGTTAAAATCTGTGTCACAATTACTGTCCAAAAGCTTATCAGACTGCTGTCACAGGCAACAATTTTGATGAGATTTAAATGGAGAGGAAATGTGTACCAGGCCAATTACATAGTTTCTTTCAACACTAACATAAAGAACCTGGGCTATCCTATCCTCTTTCTCTATTTATCCCTCCACATCCAAATCAGGTGAAGGGAAGGGGACTATAGAAGGATGACATAAGGGGGAAGTAGAGGATCGAGATGATGATAGGCGCATGTGTTAGAAATTTGGAAAGGAAGAAGGAAAGCAAAGGGAGGAACAAAGAGGAGAGTGGATTAAAGGGAAAATACTGAGTACTGAGGAGGAGAATGAGCAGTAGCAGTGTAAAGTTCAACTCAGACGTTACAACAAGGGCGACTTTTGGGAGGTTTAAAAAGCTTTCTTCTCTATTCACTTGTAGCTCTATTTCAAAAACTTGCCTTTACATAATATTTTTGCAATTTCAACCACCTTGAGGGGCTTCACGTGACTTTACTGAGCACATCCACACCTCCTCCCAAGACATCAGTTTTGGTGTTTACTTTCCTGACTCAGCATCTGATACACACTTAAGACCCAAGACAAACAAGGAGAAATTCTCCCATCTCAGCCAAATAACTGTATTTGGTTATTTAGTTATGGTTGGCTGGCGCACAAGGTGATGCTTCAAATATTGAATCATAAGCTACAAATAACACCTGTACAACAGCTTGCAGTTCCATCTTCTGTGTTGCGATCTGCGAGACTGTGGATGTTTGTTTCATCGTGATTGGAGGCTCGGGACACAGGAACAAGGACCACACAGATACGAAATTTATTACAAATCCAAAACAGAACAAAAAGCTTCCTCAGGTGGTAAAAAAAAAAAAAAAAACCACAGAAATAGAAGGAAAACACAGGGGATGTGAGTACGAAACACACCCTAACTTCACATACTCTAGCAGCTGGAAGGCAATAAGATAAGACTATATAAACACAGGGACTAATTAACTAGTAGAGAACTGTGTGGGACTGAAAACAAACTGGAAAAGAACAAAGACAGGAAGTAAAACTTTGAGACACACTGGGGGAGGTAATCACAAATAAAACAGGAAGAGACACAAGGGAAGATGAATGCCAAATAGAAATAAAAGCACAGAACACACACCAGGGAGGATAATTTCCAAAATAAAACAGGAACTTACGAAAGCCACAGGGACGGGTCGCGACAGTTTAGTCTCAATTTCCAGAATTGTGAGACCCAAATCCCTGGTAGAGCTGAGGAAACTTTATTGAAGTTTAGCTTTCTAGTTATGTTGGATTAGCTGGGGTGAGATCCCCCACAGCAACAACTAAACATAATAACAGTTATTATTATGATTGATACTTTGATTACAAGTAATATTGAAACTGGCAAAACACTGACCACAGAAGAATTGGGGACATTCCTTTTCATGACCAGTAACTACCTCACCTTCAGTGTAGCTGAAATTCATCACCCCAGCAGTCAGAAAAGTACTCTTCTACCTAAATATACTGAGGTGTCCCTGGCAGAACACAATAGTCTTGGAGTGTTGTAAAATCAAACCTGGGCCTAAAATCCTGCTGGCCTCCCTAGTGGCCCCAGTTTAACAAAAACAAAAGTAAGCCCGTAAGGCTGATCTTGAGGCCATCCCTCAGATAATGCAGGAGCTGAAACGGACTGGGGAGGATGGGGCAGGAGAGGACAAAGGGGAAATAGAAAGGCTTCATTTTATGGTTTGCCTTGAGAGTGTCCTTGTGCACTTTACATATTGCCGATGGTGAGGGGACAGGTAGAAAATCAGAGACAGGATTTAGAATAATTCCCAATTGACCCTTCACAACTGAAGTAGGTGTAATAATCCAGAAGCCATCCTGATATTCAAGGTATATTAACTTAGTGGGTTCACTGTCTGTCTTCTCAATATTTGACTATCTGAATGACAGAGCATGTTTGACTGTGCTGGTGCATTAAAAGTGAGGATGAAATTTTATCATCTTTATTTTAATTTAATTTAATTTTATTTTATTTAAGCTTACAGCTGTTTTGCTTCTGCCTCTCTCCCCTCAGCTCAAGGCCCTGCAGCATTGCCTAGGTCATACTATTAATATACTACGGGGGCTTCATTGCATCTTTGTATGCTACTTTTTAAATATTACCAATTCCAACAAGTGCTATTTTTAGTTAAAGGTGCCAAAGCCATACTGTTTGTCAGCGACCAAAATGAAAACACACTCACTTACCTAATGTAGGAGGCTTGTGTTTTCACTTCTCATCACATTTCTCCTTAAAATCCAACAAAGTCGATGTAAATGTATGGCATTGTTTGATTTTCTCCAGTGGTATTTGACTTAGAGAGCATCCTGAAGCTAAATTGACAGGAAATATTCAGTGCTTCTAAGTCAAAACAATTATGACATTAACGTCCATCAACGTCATTCGACCTCATCAAAATCACTCACAAACTACGTTTCTCAGCGAGGAACCTGTCCAGGCAAATCCGCGAAGAGGTACAAAGTGGTGAAGAACCTCTCCTAGTAGATCAATTTTCTTTGTGATCAGCCGAGCTTGATGAGATAAAAGCGTTCAATATTCTGGGTGAGCCAGGTGGTTCGATTTAAACTGCATGGTGTTGGTCAGCCAAGTGGGTAGTGTTAGCCACTGGTCCTGTAAGCGAGGCCCATACATAAACAGTTTCCCCTTGGCGGGCAGGCTGGCATGTGGCCCAGCGGCCTTAGTGACAGGCCCCTGAGTCCCCTGGGAGGCTTGGGATCTGATCCTTCTGCCATGGCCACTTGCCAGGGCACCAACACACACATATTCTGTTAATGTTATGCAGGCACATCCATGCAGCGACATCGTCTACTCCAGCAATCAGGCAAAAAAATGCAGATCTACCCCGTGTCAAGCGAATACACCACCACAGTGCCGCATTAAGCCACACTGACATCTCTGTAGCCAGTGGTGAGGTGGCAGGAAGCTCCCAGGTGCCTGTGTTGATAAAGGGCAGTCGCGGCTCCCAGTAGGCATCTGAGGGATGGGCCAAGAAAAGGATGAGGTGGACTGACAGAGATGGGAGCAAGAATAGATAGAAAAAACACACAT
>BRZM01002239.1:214670-246251 GCA_033238685.1 Lates japonicus
CCTCACTTCAAGTGGGATCCAGCCAGATAGTTTTGGTTTGGCATGTGCCCAGGCTTTTGAAATTATCAGTCTCTAAGGTTTGAAGCCCAGTTGATAACACAACACAACACATCAGAAGTCATGGATTTTGTGTTTTGGATGAACCCTGTAACTGGACAGAGGGAAACAGAGATTTTATGACTCTGCCAAGTAATGCTGCACATCCTAGGCAGCCTTGTTTTATTAAATTGCAGCAGTTGAAAAAGTTGTTGAAAGAAATGTAAACCAGCCTGCACCACATTTTTCGGCATCAAAGAATACATGTCATTGAACTAATTCACTACTTGTTTTCAGTTCAGAATACTGTTAAATTGAGTATAATAAATATCTACACACATTGATCACGATAATTCATTAGAAAATTCATAGAATTAAATATAATTCATTGTTTTGTCAATTCACAACTTAATTCCCTTTGTTCTCCAAGCAACTATTGGTGGAGGTAGAAGTTGTTAAAGAGCCATGTCCCCAGGACGGTAGAGACCAAAAAAACAGTGTAAAAGCAGAGTGAGTATTGTGCTTACATTTGCGGGCGGGCGGACACGTGATTCCAAGTAAGGCTAATGCGACCCAAATTGCCGATGTGTAAACAGGCACCTATGCCAAACAAGTTGCAATGTCAATCAACCGCTTCCAACTGCGAAAGAACCAGTTACTGCAGGTTCAAGGTCAAGGAAGACTACGCCACACAATACGAAAAGCTTGCTTATTTAAGCATGAGATGAGATACGCCGAGCCTTTCAGTGTTTAACCAGCCACATCTTTGTCACTATCCACCCTGACCTCCTCTTTATGACCTCATTCAGCTGCACTTCCTGATTGGAAACAGACAGTACATTCCCTTTAAAAATGCATTTGACAAAACCATTATGTAATATTTGAACAGAATTTTTAAGAGAAAGAGTTGCCTGTGGAGTGCATAGCCACATGCCTCCACAGGCTGGTTCAAGCTTATATTCAAACACCACACAACCAACCGGCAAATGTTGTTGAAATAGTTTAATTAATTGGCTCTTTCTGTCAAGTGTTTTCCGCATGACGAAATACTTCTCGCCTTGAATTTGCAAACGACAATTATAATTATTGGATTTTGCCAGAGGGAAAGCCGATTTGAGCTCATTTATTGGGATTAATTTAATTTATATTTGGAAGATTAAAAAAATTTAATTACGCTTTAATTCATCAATGTGGAGTCACTTTGCCCATGGCAGTGCGGGATTATGTCATGCCGCCGGGCTTCGTTGCTATTAGCTACACATCATCTAAATGTTGTATTACCATCTGCCCACAACCGATAGGTGCTGTTACACATCAATGGTAGACACTGAGATTGATTTATACCAATGAATGGCCTAAAAGATTAAGAGAGAGGGGAAGATGAAGTATAAATAAAGATCGAGCCAGGAAACACAATTGAAAAGTGCAAGAGAGTTAAACGGAAAGATAAAGCGAAAGAGAGAGTGAGAGGAAGAGAGAGGCCAGAAATCAAGAGAGAATCAATGAGAGAGAGAGCTATCAAAAGCTTTCAACCTAGCGCCGAGCTTTGAAAGGGACTTCATCAAATTGGTTTCAAACCTCCCCCAATCGCTCCATCAGCCATGGGCTTGGCAGTCGCGGATGGTAATATTGCAGGAGTTGCCTATTATCGACACTCCCATGGCAGCCTCCTTCATTCTATCTGTCACTATTAGCTCCATAAGTGAGGGGACATAGGAGGAGTATGAACAGAATGCAGGTTTGATAGTGGAGGTGATGCATCTGCAGAGAGGAAGAGGAGAAAAAGAGAGGAAGTAGCAGTGTCTTTATTAGGGACAAGGCCAATGCCAGCATTTTGATAGTTTGTTTTAAAGGTGTATATAAATGTTTGCCATCACTACATAACATACATTAGCATTAACAGGTATTTACTGTTAATGTTACTGCTGTACTTCTACAAGACAAGAGGTTAGAATATATCCTCAGGGCAGTGTAACTCTTCTCACAACCACAGTGTAATTCAGTCATATAGTATAAACCAGCTATCAGTGAAATACCACTACTGGTACTTAAATGTAGGCAGAGGAAGAAAACACGACTATACAGAGAAAAGGAGTAATAATTTTGGAGGGCAGGAGGAATAAAATTCTGCTACAGTACACAGTGATGTCTAATACAAAGACATGATTGTTGTCCTCACCATGTACAATGCACCTGTATACATCTTTTGATGTATGACGCCTACTCAGTCTCTTTTATGTAATAAATCTCACAAGGAGTAAATAAATATAAATATGTGGTATGAGAAAAGATTTACCTTGTGAAAGCAAAAATGAAATTTTACAATATCATCTCACTTTGCTGACCTTTCACCTGACAATTCTCATACAGCCCCTGAATAGCTGCCGTAATGTTTGAATAGTGCCATTTTCTCCCCACATATTGAGGGAGCAATTTTATTTGTTTTACCTCCTTTTTTTTTCTTTCTTTTTCTGGCTCCTCAACCTCACACTTTCCATCTCTCCACCTCTTTTTCAGTTTTGCCACCTCTCTCCCTCCTTCTGGCACTCGACAGCCTGTTTCTATTCTCTATCTCCCTTGCCTTGTTGTAAGATTGAGAGGTGATGATGCGAGGGAGGGAAACAGGAAGGGGAGGTGGGCACAAACCCAAAGATGAATCAGGGACCAGGCAGTGAAACCCACATCTCCTCTCTCTTCCTTCTCCTCCAGGCACAGAAGGGTGGTGATAGGGTTGGTAGGGTAGTAGCAAGAACTGCTGAGGACTCACAACTTGCACTTTTTTCCCCTTTTTAGAGCCCTCCACCGCTTTTACGATGTAAATAGTCGGCCTTTGCGGGCAGTCCAGATGACAGGCAGCAGATGCTTACTCCCAGGGCTCAGTAAATCACAGGTTAGTTACTTTGATTATGGACCTCACACCTCTTTATAGAGAAATAACTTGACAGGCTCTGAGTGTTTGTATGAATTATAAATAACACAGTCAGTTTGTTACTGCTCTTCAATGGCTGGCCCAAGGAAAACTAAGTTATTGTTTTTTCTTCAAGAAATATAGTCACATTGAAGTTATGACACATTATTCATTTACTTACTGGGCCTCCATAGTTGAAACAGATGGTTGGAGGTAAAGCCACAGACTTTGCACTGAGACCCACAGGTTTCGTGGTCCCGCATCACATTATTATTATCAGATTTATGCTCTAAAAATTTGCTGGAGAAAGATTAAAGCTTGGTTAAACATCAGAAAAATCAATGCATCCATCTTACTTGGCACTTCACAGTTTTTTTTTTTTTTTTAAATTTGATATTTCACGGTGACTTAATTGTTTGGCCAAAACTTTTCTATTTAATCAAACGTGAAAAGAATTTCCAACCCTAACAAAATGCTTGAAATTGGTTAAAGGTGTTAAATGTAAGTTTTGTCAGCTACATAGCTAATATTATTAGCATTAATAGCGTTTACTCACAAAAACAAGACAAACACTGAAGTCAGATCAATGTTACAGAAACTCATTATCACAATGTGGTATAATGAGATGGGACAGGGATAGCTGGTTAGCATGCTAACTTCAGTAGAAGAAAAGAAGCAGAACTAAAGCAAAACAAGAGTTAACATTGGTGTTGCTTTCCACCGCAGACAGCTCTTCAGTTTGATGGTGAACTTGCAACGATTCTAGACTGGTAGCAAACAGCCGTTAATGCTAATGTTGGCTGTAGCAACAACAAAACTTAACATAGCACCTTGAATATAATATACTTTCAGTGTGAACACTATAAGTGGATGACACTGTGCTTTTGCAAAGTGGTTATCTATGTGAAATACACCTTTGAAGTAATTAGGTTAAACACAAACTAAGACACAGGGCCACATTTCTTTGTATATGTGTCACAGCAGAGACTCCAGTTTAAGATTAGCAAGTTTAGTGTGTCAGATACTGAGCCTTGTTTTCTTTGCTGTAACTTTTTCTTTTATCCCAAATGTAAGGAGGATCAATATCGAGGCTATCAGCACAGTGGAAAACTGTCGACAGCATGCACATGAATAAGCATAGAAATGTGCGTATTAGTTTTCCTATCACTGTTTAAAATGTAACAATTAAGAAACAATAAACAACATCTGGCCAGTACTGTGGCAATGCAGATTTGCTGTATATAAATGCGATTTTAGGAAGCATACATACAGTATACTGTACAGCATATTTGGCATGTGCTTATATGCATATATTATTGGATTGATCATATATTTCTTCAATTATTTTGCATAAAAGTCTTCCTGTTTGACATATAAGACCTCCTTAAAGAGCTAGTGTTTTCCTCCTCACAAAAGAGCCTACTAATAGGTGGTAGCACATGGAGCCAGTACAAGCTGCCCATGTGTGTATGTGTGTCTATGTACGTGTGTGTGTGTGTGTGTGTGTGTGTGTGTCTGTGGGGCAGCCAAGCAGGCAGTCAGGCATCATGCGGCCACTGTATCAACAACAGCAGTGGATGCTAGCTACTTCCGCCTCCTCACATGAAAGGAGGCAGGATGGAAATGGTTGTGATTCGAGGAAAGAGAGAGAAGAGTAGGGGGGAGAAAATGGGGGGAGCAGAGGTGGGGAGTTGATCGGGTTGCAGCAGGGAGGGATGGATGGGGCGGATGGATGGCTGAACGGCCGGAGGAGGCTGCCAGGCACCCAACTTCCCTGCACAGATGGAGCCTCCTCCTCCTTTTTTCCACTTCCTTCTCCCAACACTGCCCAGAAATATGTGTGAAAGATGTATGTGTTGGGAATTTTAAGGTGTATGTGTGTTTACAAGTATTTATGTGAATATTGGATTTTTAGCCTTGAGCGCTCACAGTGTCTCTATATGTGTGCAGGATTTGCTGAGACACAGGGAGGGGTTGTTTGCACAGTACAGTGGGACAGAGAGGGTGGGGCAGCGGAGAAGGGGGTTGGAATGCAAATGCCCTTCCGAAAGAGAAAACTCAGGCCTCAGCTCATTTTTATGCATTTTTTTTTTTACGCGTTTACTGCGCTCGAATCAATCAATAAATAAAGCAAATGTGGGTTAAAAAAAGAAAGAAAAGAAAACGTGCATTTGTGGGCAGAAAATTGTCGCTGGATAAATATGTAAATGCTCAGTGCTGCCGTGAAACATCGCCATTGCCCTCCAAGCATTTTGGGCCTACTTTAGATGCAAACATGAGTGATCAGAGTCAGAGCCTTTACGGATACGCCTCCGAGGAAGCTTTTTATGCCATGAACTCTTTCTCTTCCTTCTTAATCAGCTAGCTCGCCCTCTCACTTTCCATTAATCAACCCTCTCTCTCTCTCAGTCTTCCTCTCTCTCTCCCTCTGTTTACTTCTTTCATACATTCAATTAACAAACCTATTTGTTGGGCCTGCATATTTCTAGTCACACTAACAGTGTGTGTGTCATCACTCCTGTGGTTCATGTAAAACCTGCACCTTCCTGCACAGAGAGAGGGAAAGTGTGTGTGTGTGTGTGTGTGTGTGTGTGTGTGTGTGTGTGTGTGTGTGTGTGTGTGTGCGCGCGCCATATCAAAGGAAACATTTGACCGTTTTGACTCCACCTTGACTCCTTCATGGATCAGCCCCCGATGAGAAAGCAAGAACAGACATTTGTGCCCTTGGCAGCTACAAAGAGAGATGATTATCAGGGATTGAGGTGATGTGTTTGTGAGTGTGTGTGTGTGTATGTCCATAAATACTGTGTGTGTGTGTAGGAGAGATGTGATGATGAATATGTTAGAGGTTGCCTTTGACTCATGCAGGATGCAACCCTGTGTGTCGCTGCGCCTGTACATCTGGGCGGGAGCACTGATCTATAAATTCTCATGTGAGACTTTTTCTCGTGACACACACACACACACACACACACACGTATACATATAGAGATACAGGTTGCAGGGGAGGCAGGCCAGGCGAGCAAACATGTGGCACTTGCCAACACCCTGCAAAACTAATCTCATATCTACTTTTGCTGCTGGGAGATTGTTTGTGTGACGGCCCTAAGGAGAGCCCGAGCAGGCAGAGAGGGGATAAAATCAAATCTAGCTCTTGTCACCGACTCAATTCTGTGTGTGTGTGTGTGTGTGTGTGTGTGTGTGTGTGTGTGTGAAAGCAACATAAAGTGCATGTGGGAATAAACATGCATGCGTCTGATCCCATTCCAATACTGCCACATTACTCCTGAGAAAATGGAGTTTAAGGTTACCAGAAGTGCCAAAGTTACAGAAGATTGTAAATTTGACCGCCAATTTAAATGAATGAACCATCTCCCTCCGCCTTTGTTCTATTTGCCCTTCAACTAAAGAGCTCTTGATTCTAAGGAGAACAGGCGAGGGCATGTTTTTTAAGGTTGGAGTCAGTATACAGTGCAGGTGTTGCCACACCCTGTGTAAAGTGGAATAAGAGATGACTATGGAGCCACATCTCTGTAGCCGGGCGATAATGGGATTCTAGGCCATTAATGGTGTAAAGAGACAAAGCCTGGTTGGAATCAGGGTTGGATCTCTGTCTTTCTAGTGCTGTCAGAGGGAGTCTGAGCCTTGGAGAGAGGCCAGAGGATGGTGCTCTATCTACAGTGTTTGTCTTCTCATTCTGCTATACTGTCCCTTTCTCTCTCTGTTATTGCTTTCACTCTTTCTCTTCTCCCAGCCTCTGTCTGTCCCTACCGTCATTGCTTTTGTTTCTTCTTGTCTTCCACATTTCTTACCACATTGCCACAGTCCTTTTCTATAGACAATCTTTTTAAGGTTGGACTTATTAAAGAATTATCCAAAAATACTGTCAGTCTAAAAAGCCATCTATTTATGGTAAAGGATCATACCAGTGTGTGTCTGGAAAAATTCTAAAAATCATTTACAAGATTACATGGTTGCTGTGGTCATTTATACATGCCTGCAGTTCAAATTTGTAAATGTATTTTTAAGCTTTGATACAACACAAATCGAGCAAGTTTCATCTGTTTTGTGTGTATGTAAGCGACTTAGATGATGCCGTTGCAAAAGAATTCTGCTGCACGGATGAATGAAGTTGTGTTGAATTGAACTGAATGATATGGATATGAATGGAAATCAATGGATGCTTGGAATGTAAAAACATGTAATTTGTAGTGGGCTTAAACGTGTTAAAAGCACAGTATGTGGTTAAATTTGGCTTAAAGCTGCACTAGTGAATATTTTGATGGAGCACCAGTGGACTTCAATGACTGTGCTTTAGTGTGCCTCATACTTGTAGCACCAAACCCACAGAAAATTATCACCTGAGTTCTCAGAAGTTTCTCAGACATTTTTTCATCTTTCAGCCCTTGTCTTGTTTTTCGATACGCAACTTTAATGTTTTGGTTCAGTTCACAGCTCAGCAGTGATGTTTCAGATGCAGCAGGCAGCTGTTTAACAGCTACAAAGCTCTGATAAGCCCATCGTATGCTACCCACCCGACAACAAACAGCAGATGGACAGTTAGCGGTCAGCTTGGGAACATATTTAAGCATTTAGCAGCCTCAAGAGTTGATCGGGAGAGTGAATATTGGACTTATTATACAACAACAGGCAGACAAAACATGGATTCAAATTAGTTTTATGATAAAACTTATTCTGCTTTAAGTTTTGATTAACTTTTGACCCTTTGTGGAAAGTAACATGATAGGGAAAAAAAGCCAAATAATGCGCTCCAATTTTTAAACACAGCAGCATGGTGGCAATGGGCTTAAAAACAAAAAACAAAAAAAATACTGTCTGTTCAATAGGCTAATAATGATTTTGTTAGCTAAAGGTAGAGAGGCTCATTTTCAAGTTTTTGTATTTCAGATAATAAACCATCAGGAGACGGAATAAGATGCACAATAAGCATAGAAAAACACACACAAGCTCTCATTAGTTTAGTTACCATTTACTATTGAGCTCACTTTGTGTGCCTTTATTCTGAACAGTCCTCTGGCTGCTTAACCATGTCATGTGTTCACAGTGAAGAACTGTAACTGAGCAAAAGAGGCAGCATATGGATCCAATAATGTGTGTCCATCAGTACCTGTGGTGATAGACAGACTGTGTTAGTGCTCGACTCTCTGCTGAAGCGTTGCTGCAAACTGTGAATCATTTCGCCCTCCTATGTCACTCCGCACGCCTTACTGGCTGTTGTCTTTTATGCCCCTGAGACAAAAATTAGTTTTTCCATGTCTGACGCCTCTCCTTCTTCTCCTCCTCTATGGCTCAGCAACCTACCTGCTCCTCTTTTCTCTCTCTCCACATGCCTCATCTAATAATCACATTTCTTTTCAATTGCCTTTTCTTTTTTCTCCCAGATGAATGCAGGCAAGCTAGGTGACTGGAGGTTACAGCAATTCAGAGAGTGAGACTGCTTTTTTTTATTTGTATTTTTCTTACCTTGTGCCAGACAAGGAAGGTTACCAAATGTTATCATCATCTACTTGATTTTTGCAATTGAATTTTTGTTTTTGCTATGGAAAACCGCAGTCAGACTGCTTTAAAGCAATTGGTTGCTTTTCAATTCCCCCATGCTTCATCCTGTATGATGCACCACTCAGAGCCTGCTGCATACAAGGATCCATAAGACACAAACAATACAATATGTGTAGTATATTTGCTTTAAGGTCTCATTTCACCTGTCACACGCAAAATAATACACATGTACTATAAAAGCACATATGCAGTTGTACACACATTAATAAAGTCACACTTTAAATCAATACATCAGTATGCAAGAAGATCATGAGGAGGCACTGAATGCTAGACACCTTTTTATGTCCGGCGTTTGCCGAGTTAGACAAGATGAGCCACCACCTCATGCCTGTGCACTATATATGAAGGCCGAGCCAGGCAGTTAGCTTAGCTTAGCACAAAGACTGGAACCCGTTTGTCCAAAGGTAACAAAACCTGCCCACCGTCACCTCTAAATGCCGCTTATACTTCTGTACAGAATCACTGCTGCAGGTGGTTCATGCCGGTGGCCTGATGTGCATTCTGTTAGCATCGGATTCCCTCCTTCACATTTCAACATTTACCAGCTGGGTTGAACAACAGCGAGGGCTCAACGATCCACGCAGAAGCATGAGCTAATTAACAAGCTAACACAGCACAAGCAGTTATGAAGCAACCGTAAAGGCCTCCGGGAAGTCACTGCACCTGGGTAGCACCAGAAACACAACATTGTCATGTGTTTGTACGGGCTAGCACCAAGTTGAATGTTTCATGACCGCGCGTCCTGACCTATTTTTGTTGTTTATTGGGGCAAAGAGACATGTTATCACCTGGATTGGTGTCTCACTTTTTTTCCCATTTCCTCTCTGCCTCCTTCATCTCTCTCATCATACACATACATTCCTGCCTGCCGTAACACACAAACCCCACGTCACCGCTTCTCACACAGATGAGCTCATACAGTAGACAGCCAAACACTCTTCTTCAAAGCTTTTCTTTACATCTCTTCCTGCAGTCCTCCTCTCTGTCAGACCCAGTGATCTGTCTAAATGTGCCCGGTATGAGATTTCTCTGACCATACTTAACAGCAGCGAGGATGTTCATACAGAAGATTGTGATGAAAATTGAGGCTCGGAATAATTAACGCCTTTTCAGTCGATCTGGAATAAGATAGAAACTGTGGTTCATTCTATGTTGATAGGATATTGCTGATTTTAATTACATCTTAACAGATTGAATAATATGACATCTCATTACAAAAGCTGATCAATATTTAAATGATGGAGTCGGCTTCTTCCTGAATTGCTTGTATTGGAGCGAACTGGAAGCCAGCCCCAGAGAGACTCCTGTGTTGACACTGATGTGAGATGCTTTTCCTGGACTCTATAATCGAGGCAGTTTATCAGTGATGACAGTTTGTTGGCAATAAGGTAGTCTTTGTAGTTAAAACAAGAGCAAAACAGTTAATAACAATGTTTGTATTGCAATCTGGTAGACACTAATTGAAAACATCAATTTCATTAATATTTATTATGTGCTGGACCAATATTTTAATGCAGTATACTGGT
Organism: Lates japonicus; assembly: GCA_033238685.1. NCBI lineage: Eukaryota > Metazoa > Chordata > Actinopteri > Centropomidae > Lates > Lates japonicus. Next base: position 224,721 of record BRZM01002239.1, read on the forward strand.
ATATCAATGCAATAGTGAGAAAAGTAGACCCAAACTCTGGTTAGTGATAATATTGAACATCTCATTTCCCAAACCAATTCAGACTGGTACTGTATGGTTTTACTAATGGAAGGAGCAGAAGTGTTTTCATACTCCCTCCAATTTAACAAATTTGTTTTGTAAAGATTGCAATCCAAAGGCAGTGTTTATGATCTTATTCACTATGTTACAAAAATCTCACAAGCCCATGATAAAAGTTAAGGATTAGAGGCTAGAGCAAGAAGGCGTGATAATTCATTTTCTCTGCCTGTCACATGTTCTGACAGCTTAGTTTGAGTCTTTGGCTTAGTTTTTGAATTTTTCTTAGGGTCTGTTTGAGTAAATATTGTCCTCGTATCATTACCAACAATTTCCCAGGAGACAGATAAGACTTGGTGGATCACTCTAGGTTTAAGGTTGTGGAGACTTCTTCTTAAATATTTAATTGTCATCGTTGCTGCTCTTGTTTGTCTTTTGTCCGTTGAGATTGAAGATAAATATTCAGTAAGAGGATGCTGCATATCATGAGGTGATTTCTTTATTAGTCATTTGGTCCTCATTTTATATATTTAAGCATTTTATTGTCTTCTATATAAAGTTTACGTAGTATGCAAATATAATACATTGTAAAAAGAAGAGAATAAGTTTTCCTTTGATTTTTGTTATGTTAACATTACACTACTTAGAGTAATCTAGCATCATCTCTGTTATATTCATTTTACTATTAATATCAAGTCTGTTCCCAAATGTGTTGCACATCTGATCTTTGCAGCTATGACATAAGCAAAGTCACTGGATTGGGCTCCTGCTGCTGGAAAAAAGACACCCATGCCCAGAAGTGGTATTAAAGGTCAGCCTATTGTTTCCTTTTAACTTTGACTGGAGAGAAAAGTAAAATTTGTGAAGTGAATTCTCAATCGGTCATGTGTGTAGTCACCTCACCACTTTGTTTCAAGACCTGACTTATAATCATAAGTTCTGAAAAGTTCTAAGTAGAGAATTCTAATTTGAAGTGACTTGAACTGACCAATGAGTTAATAATAAATGAACAGTTCATTCACAAACTGTTAACAAATTATGTTAATAGCTTAGTCTGTAGGTATTCTCCAGGGTGGTAAGGAGAGTTAAAAGTGGGCCATTTCCAAAACTTAGAGAATAATTATCCCCTGTAGACATAAGAGAAAGAATAATGATGTAATGAAAGCCCAGCTCCCAAACTTATGTACAGAACTTTGTAAAACTCTGTATTGACTGATAGCTAGAAAGGTTTGTGTTGCAGAACGCTTGTTTGTCATAACCAATTTTTTTTTCTGTAAACAAGGTTAGATAATTTATATTTCTAAGTGCTTGTGGTGCTCATATTCGCTTAAGAATACAAGCGACATTTTTAGTGCATGTCAGTGGCCCAGCTATTATTATTATTATCACATCTTCAATACATGTCACTTTTTTACTTAGATTTTGCCTGGTGAAAGTTGATGAAAAGTTAAATTAATAATTAACTGAAACTAATAAAGTGCATGACACTTGATGATTTTTTTTTTTATGGTAGCATGTATTTGAACGAACAGAATTAGACCAGGTGAGGTTTCAATGTTGAGGATGATGAATGAAACCGGGAATATAGAGACTAAACGAGAGGAAGCCCCGGTGCATGTGGGTGCTTGTTTGTTTTGTCTGACTACAGGAAATGTAGCTTAGTGGAAGCCTCAAGAGGATGAGTCTATTTAAATAAGTCAGTCTAGTATATTGCATTTCCTATAATAAGACTTGATTAAATGTGCTGCTAGCGTGGTGTACAGTTAATAAAGAGTAATACAATAACTTTGTTGGTTATTAACGTGAGTGACACTGCTTCCAATTAAAAAGATATAGATGGTGTTAGATGTTTGCATGCAAAATGAAAACAATTTTGTTGGCCACATCCAATCATAGAAAAAATTTTCTGTTCAATAGAGGAGAATTCATCAACTATGCTTAACATTTCCCAAGATTTTCATGATTTTACGTTTTGTAAAAGCAAGAGAAATTTTGGAGACTGACATAGAAGAAGATGATCTCTGATCATCATCTATTAGAATGGAAACTAGGCTGAAAAACCTTGACAGAAATCCCAAAAATGTAATGTGCTCAGAACTTTGAAGTATTTTTAGATTCGGTACAGACCTTCATGTTCTTTGAGAATAGAACAGAATGGTGCAATAAAAAGTAATTTGTCTTTCTTTTAGGCTACATTAGTCTTCATAGCTGGTAAATGTTGGTAAATGACACTGTATGTCTTTTTATAGCTCATTTCTTTACCCAGATTTCCTCCAGTCACCATACGCTGTATAATGAGGAAATTCACCAAAACACACCAAACTTTATGGTGTGGAAAAATGAACTGATGTCCCAACGAACAAATGCTTCCTAAATACAAAGATGCATGTCTAAGGTGACGTGTTTTTTGATGGATTGTCTGCTGGCATACTTTTGTTTCTCCTGTGGGTGTCAGGTGATTGACAGTAGCATAGAGGAACACAGTGCCTTACACTGACATGAAAACATTCAGCTCAAGCACGAGGAAGTCATGATTAAACAGAAAGCCGACAGCCAGATTAGCGCTTCTGTGTTTAATGTGATGGACTCATTTTGTGCAGAGTGATCTGTGCGCCTGTGGTGAAGTTGTGCTTGATACTGAGGGCAGCAGCAGCAGCAGCAAAAGCCTCTGACTAAGATTGGATCCGCAGGTCTCAGCACGGTGGCTTTGTGCAGATAGCAATTAGGATGTGAGGAGAGCAGAAACTTCTTTTCTTTCTGTCAGGGTTAACCATTCCAGCCACAGGAATAATCCTCCAGCAGTTTTATTGGACAGTTGTATTAATGTATGCAACAGCCCCTTTTTAAAACCATTTCTGCTTTGTCTCAATTTGGCCCTGCCAGCTATTCTGCTACAAAGCTGAAATGCTCACCATATATTTTAACAAATTTAGTTAGCACCATGAATAATTAAAACCCCATAAAGACACATATAGACCAGGATATTTTCCTTGCAAGTAGGTAGAGACAAAAAATAGAGCTAAAAGATAGTGCATGTTGAACTAAATGAAAAACAATGCCATTGCATCTGCTGGACAAAGACACATTTGATTGTAAATTGGTCAATAGGGTACAAAATGCAGGTGTCAACAAACAAAATGTGACACGTTCCTGTTAAGGGATAAGGAGACAGATAGCTAAGTATTTTGGTGATGCTTCCAGATCTGTTGACTATTGTATAAACTCTGGATGTTGTGAAATCGGATTTCTTCTACTGAGTAATCTATGGACTTTGAACCGCCTATTCAATTATCTGTGTATTAGGTTCCTAAAGGACTTTATGTAGAGTCGCCTTCCCACAGGCCAAAAGGCAGCCATTGTTTCATGACAGACAGCAGCAGTGTGTTCATTCATCCAAATAATAATGGCCTCCCACCTGTCAGAAGACAAAGTGGGTCACAAGAAAGCCACTGCTGGCTGCCACCTCAACTTTTATCTCTGATTAACCCAAGAATCTTTGTGTTGGACACTGTAGTGGATATGGGCTGCATGTTCCAGCTCCTCTGATTAAGCCCTCAGATTTCCATTGGACCGGCGGGAAATAATGTTACATGAATGTAGTTTTAGCCCATTACCTCAGTGGCTTTTATTGGCTCTGTCTGCACACAGCCAGTGACCTGCACAGAGGACAGTGGCACGCCTCTCCTGGCCTTGGCAAGGAAAAGCATATGTGAGTGGGTGGCAGTATAGAGGACAGAGAGGAGACGTGGTAGCAGCAGTGTAGTGGGTGGTGTATGATGAGGGGAAGGAAATGGTTTAATAATTTCAGAAAAAGAAACAAAAAAAGAATTCCATAGTTCTCCAAAACTTATCTCAAAACATTTTTGCTATCCTGACAATATATAAAAAGAGAGAAGAAAAAAAATCTACAAACATCTAACAGGGATTTATATGGTGTCTAGACAGAAATAGTTATCCTCAAGGCAGCTAAATGAGCCCCTGTAATTTCTGTATAAAACCAAAGTTCAGAGATGAAGAGATGGATGAATGTTTAGATACAGATATTTATATTTGTGGTGTCAGATAAACATACAGGCATAAAATTGTTCGTTTTGGCGTTCTGGACCCAGATTCTTTTTATTAGCTCAAAATGTCTATTACTGTTTTACCACCTGAATACTGAATGACTTTCCTAATTTTACAGAAGTAATGATGTTTTGGTACACTGCTATAAAAATTCAATCAATTCAACCATTTTCATGTGTTCTGTATTTGTAAATGTTGACAGTGCTTTATATATTCTAATTAAACTATAAATAAGTCTATTTGGTTTCTGTTATTGGAGATTTATTCATGAGAGAATCCAACAGGGAGTCAGTCCTGTCTGAGGTCTAACTGACTAAAGCATGAGTAACATCACTACAAAAGATGATATACTGTACATTTCTTTTCTGTGTGACTTTTGGCAAACAAAGGGATATATCTGTGTGGGTCTGTGGGATGCCCAAATAATGAGGAAGTAAATGTTAATAAACACCAGCTAAGAAATAGACATGGAATAATATCAGATTTTTTTTTTTTGGCCACTTGGGAGCAGCAGACTACCCAGAACGCAGCACTGATGTACAGTATTATCATATTTCAAACTGATATGATAAAGTAGTTGCCTATTTACAACATCAGAGATACGAGCAACGTTAGTGTTTATTTGGAGCGGTAACGTTTCGTTCACAATGAACTTTCCCAGTTTGAGCTGTTTGTGTACAGTGGTTTTAGAGCTGAAAACATCTGTCTGCTCTGAACCAACTAGTAAAAGTTGTGGTCCATAGGAACCAAATCAGTGAGCTGAGAAATCAGGAAACCACTTCAAAAGCTGAATGGAACCGCAGACGCTGTGATAATTTCTGTAGATTCATCATTACCCACATTGCAATTTTTTTTCCGTGAAAGCTCCCGGCCCCTGGGTGCTGTCCACAAGCCCAAGTCTGCCTATTCACTTCCACATCTGCTGATTCCGGCTGTTATCCCCCAGTACTGCTGACAGCCATGATTTTCTGTGTGTAAAAATAGAACTGGTCCAGATGGTGAAGCAGCAGCTGACACTCATGTTGTATGTGGGTTGGACCTGGGCCCAGAACTGACATACATTGAGCCAAAATAAATATGTGGCCCGAAAGTGTTAGCCAGAATAATTTGCTATTCCGGTGCTTAACAGCCTTTCACATCATACATAGTTATTTGATCCCTCATATAAAAAAGTTATAAAAAAGAAAAGGATACCCACTTTAAATACCCAACCCAAACAATAACAGGCCTAGATATCACAGATATAAGGAAAGCTGGCAGATTTGCAATATTCAATTCTGTTTTCTGTCCACACTCCAGTTTATATCGGCAGATATCAACGGTGCGCAGCTTCTAGAGGTTGCTTGTCGAAAGAAACTTGAGGCTTGGTTTTATCCTGTCACTGACTTAAGAGTGAGCCAATTTTGATCCACATGTTCCACTTTATAGCATCTCGACAGAAAAGCCTCATTATTGGTTGGTGTAGAAGCAATAAAGCTGAATTCTGTTTGAATATCTTCACAATTACACAAATTGCTATTGCCACCTTTAAATTAGTGTTTAAAAAATGGCGCCCCTAAACACCGCATATGGTTTGGGAGCTCTGGGACTATTTTATGCGTCTGCGCCAGGGTGAGGTGTCAGGACCAGGTGCGAAGATGGCAACCTTGGTGAATAGTTGCACTGGTTCCTCTAGCATGCCAAACTGTATCATTCTCTCTCAGTGTTTCCAACCGTTTCTTAATTAGCTGCACACACGCGTACGCAGTTATATTTAGTCGCCCTCTAGTGAGTATAGAGGAGAAACAGCAGATGATAATGTTAGACGGCGTACACACATCCACACAGTCACAAGCACACACACAGTCTTCTCACCCAACCTCAGAGGTCAAGTCTCAATTGCTTCTGGTAGATGTGATGACTGCTGGAAGGCCAAGAGAGGAGGCATGGAGGACATGTCAGGACAGGAAAGGGGGGGGCCTTTCTCTAACTCAACACACATGCATGCAAACGTGATATAAACAACACACACACATAGTGGGCATGCACACCAGCACACACACGCACACAGAGTCTGGCATGCATGCCAGCCAACAGAGACTGTTATCAGCTAATTAGTGCTAGTAGCTGCAGGGGCCAACCTTATTGACACTGCAATGACAGTTTTCTGGTTTGAGTGGCACCGTCACTCGTCTAACCATGTCATTCAGATTCAATTATAAATACACAGTCATGGGGATAAAAGCTCACAAGCACCCCTGAGGAGGAAACGGCTGCGCTTTCAAGGATGTGGTGATCGCTCAAGCAGCCATATGGGTTGTAGCACGCAGAGTGACCAGTCGCTTCCTAACTGACGACTGACGGACGCACTGAGTGAATAAATGAATGAGTGAACATCTGAAGGCTTCATAGTTCCTTGGTACATCCCACATCATGTGAGACTTAAACAGGATGCACATGTACATAAACCAGAAACAATGGCTGTATTGGCAAACAGAATGGGAGGAGGGTGATTATACAAGCTATTGTTTTGCTATTCAGTATTGGTCCTCCTCCAGCCGGATTGCCTCCACTCACAGGATCCTGACATCCTTTTTTTCCTTTTTTTTTTTTTACATCACAGAGCAGAGGAGGCTATTTAAGAATTTGCAACGGCATCAGTTCTTTTTTGTTTGGAATATGATGAAATTTTAGGCTACATGTGTAATAGGTTTTGGGGGGGGTTGTTGAATATTCTTGGAGAAGGAGCCTGAGGCTGGGCTAACCCAAAGCCTATTGCTTGTCTCAATAACTGGGAGGCAGAGTTTTCCTCATTACAGTTTTTTTTTTGGCAATGTCCAGAGATGAAGTGCAGGAAAATCCACCAAAAATCAGCACCTTAAAAATATTTGTTAAACCAGAAAACGTCTGTAGAATCTTAATGAAGTGGATGTTACAATGGAGCATAACATACTCTGAGTTTGACTTAATGCCATTTGATAATGATTACTTGCAACCCACGGTTTGCTCACTTTTATTTATCAGTGGAAGCATCTTATTATAGCAGCTCTATCTCGTGCTTTGTAGCTGGAGGAGATTATTTGGGGGAGTTGTGACGTAACCTGGAGCTAAGCAGAGGGGGGCAAAGTCGATTTCGTTTGAGGAACACATACAGGGATGGAGAGAGAGATGTGCCCACATTCCGGCCTGCAACTGTTCTGATCTTTGTAGATGATCTAATGGGAGGACAAACTAGATAGAAATAACCTGCGCAGCCAGGTCTTTGCTCGGTGTGGTGTTTCATTTGTCTTCAAAGAAAAGTCGGGTTTGGGGGGGGGGTGGGGGGGGGGGGGGGGTGATCTGTCGGCCACAGAGGCTTTTTTGGAGGGGGATGTTTCCAACAGGAGCGCAGATGAAGAAGAAGAACAGGGGGATTATCCGGGAGATGCATGGTTTATGAAACTGGCTGTTCTCGTGCGTAAATGGCAAGAGTTGCATTGGAGTGAATCAAGAGGGAAAGCGAGAGAGAGCGAGGAGGAAGGAGAGAGAGAGAAAACAGAGACAGAGGGAGAGAGAGAGAGAGAGAGTGAGAGGGGGGAAAGTGACGGAACGACGGAGCAATATAGTGGAGAACTGGAAGAGAGAGAGAGAGTGAGAGAGAGAGGGAGGGAAAACGAGCGCTGCGAGGCGACTTGGTTGGCAGTGTTTGCCTCTGCCTCTCCAGCTATGGGAGAGAGATGTGCGTAACATGCAGCGGGGAGCGGTGATCATCATCTGCGCGCCGCATCGCCGTGTGGACCGCGCCGTGCGCACTCGAAGACGGAGCCCCACCGAATAAGGGGCGCAGCCCGCTCCACCGGACCTGTCGCGAGCGAGACTCTGGCGGTTAAGCCGACGAGAGACTCTTGAAGAAGGAGAAGAAAAGAAAAGAAAGGAAGAGGGAGAGGAAAAATGTCAGCCCCTCAGACTGTGATTGGGGGTTAATCGCCCCCCGTGTGTTTGGAGCCACTCTGACGCACCGGGCGGCGAAAGCGAGCGCGCGTCTACACATATTTTTGGTTGTTTTACGGATTCCCAGCCCTCTTTATCACGCCCAAACCCGGACTATCAAGTGAGGATTTTGCACGAAAGGTAGCGGGGATGTTGAATTACGCCAGTGCGTGTCTGTGAGCTGAGGTGGAGTGTCTCTCTCTCCCGCTGCACGGCTTGTCTCGGTCCGCCACGAACCCTCCTACGCCAGGATGCAGCTGCTCAGAGTTGCGTGGGCACTGACCGGAGCGGCGATCTGCTGCTTTCTCATTCTCCTCATTCACTCCCGCCTGCTCAAAGAAGGTAATCACTCACAACTCCGCAGATCCAACCACTCACTTTTCTGTGCACTGTTTTAATGCACCAGCACATTCCCTTTAGTTTAACGAAGTTTTCCGCTGCGATAATCCCAATGCGGAGTGTGTGTGCGTCGCTCCGGCGCAATCTCAAGAGGGGGGGCAAATAGCGACTTTCTCCACCTTTTGGTAGCACTTGAATAAAAATCCACGCTGAAGCAGGCTCATTTGCATGAAGCACAGATTGTCTTGCTCTGCTTTGCTTCACCTAACCTGCATTTTCCTCACCAACAAGTCATCTGGGCCGAGGGTAATCGATTGATCAATTCTGCATAATCAAAGATATAAATTCAAGCGGTGCATGAGGGGGAAAAAAGTAGCATTAAAATAATCAGCTCACTGCTTGTATAGAATACTGATTTGCCGTAAACGTTTTCAATAGATGGCACTAGAGTCTAGCTTTAGGGTAACATTGAGGTCAAGCGGTTCTAATGTTGTTCCATTCACCTTCTTTTGTGTTTTCTGCCCCTTTTATGTTGAAGCCGGGATAAATTTCAATCCCGATCATCACTCACACACCTCCCAGCGAGGCTCACTGCTCTAATACACTGTCCACATTGTGTCTGTCATGATCGCCATGCTGTATGGGGATGGGAACAGCCTGTGGGATGTGGCTGCATTGTGGAGAATGGATTCATCTTTTTTTTTGTGTGTGTGTGTGTGTGGGGGGGGGGAATTGAGAGTTTCATTTGCTGACATTCAGATGAATGAGTGACGTGGTTTAATGAGTCTGGCAATCACCAGAAACCAGATCCATCAGAATCTAACTGATGTCTCACTGAGGCAGATCCCCCCCCCAGTAATTCCACCCACAATGGAACATAATAAATACAAATCGTACCTGTCCACGGGGGAGGTCTTCACGCAGAGGTTGAGTACACTTACTGCTCAAACTCCTTATGAAAGTCAAATGGTGTAACCCAGGGAATTATTGTACTGCATGAACCTAGCACAAAAAACAGCACTTAATATTCCCTTTATGCATGTACACCCCGGGGCAGGAGGCAGAGTCTGTTTGGCACTGTGGTCATGGGTTTTCCTTTGTGCCGTTTTTTCCCCGAGAAGCGTGGCTTGGAATGGCCTGCCATCCCCTCCGCCTCCGGCCTTGGGGCAAATATTCAGGTCCAAGCAGTGGCAAACACTCCCCACGGAGAGTCCACAACAACAGGGTTAGGAGACCGTCCAGACATATTGAAAGAGAGAGAGAGAGAGAGAGAGAGAGAAACTTGTCTGTTAGCCAAAATGGGGAGACAAAGGGGCAGTTTAGGATTTTGCACTGGCACATGTCCCAAAGCCTTCCTTTTGGATTTTTAATTTACTGTGGCGTGCTTGCCTTTCTGTTTTTTCCTCCCCACAGAGGTCAAAAAGAGGATTGTGTGGCCACCTAACAGTACGCAAAAAGTGCTGCTCATGGCTGTGTTAATGCGAGGGGGCTCTCATTAGATTCAGGCCGTCAGCACTGTCAGGCTTGTTGACTGGCAAGGCAATATTTTTGACCTTCACCGCCGCATTGTTTCTCTGTATCATGTTGTGCTTTTACACCGAGGTATTTTTCCCCTAAGCCTGCATTTTCGACTGCTTTCAAACTTGACACCAAGTGGCTTTTCAACTTCTGTGGCCAGAGGTGTGTGTGTGGGGGAGCTCGGATTGCTGGGTGGTGAGAAGATGCAGTTTAAGTTCATTACGGTTTTTAAGGTCCCTGTTGAAATCTGCTAGGGAGAGAGAGAGGTGGAGGGAGGGAGGCTCACAAAGGAGGGTTGAGAATATACTCACTTTAGGCTACGAGGATGGCCAAGGTCAAAGACAGCTGTAGGGGCTAATAACATGAACTGATAAAATGAATTCAAAGGACTGCATTAGTGACTGTCTTTGGGGGGGGGGTGAGAAAAATGAAAGGCACGCACAAGGGCCCAAAAGAGAATAGACCCCTTTTAATCTTCTCTCACTGTTCCTTCTTAAGAACATCAGGGTTGTGCAAACCAACCAATGCGTTAGAACAAAAGGAAGAGGAAAGACGAGATGTATTTAGAGCTCAGCTCTCTGTCTTTGCATTCATGTGGTTGTGTGTATGGAGGTGGTATGTTATCTGAAGGTAGCCTGTCGGCAGCATGCATCCTGAGATGCTATCACATTGTTAAAGGTGGGAGTGCTAACTAGCTAGAGATCCAGGATTCGGATTTTCGTCAGCGTTCACAAAGAAAAAAACAAAATGTCCCCCCCCTGCTGGCGCCGTTAGGTAACCGAACGTGTCTGCGAGTGCATTCCTGGGAGTCGCACACCTCGTTGTGTCAGCTCCCCACCCATAATGTGACATGGGATCTCATGCACTGAGAAATGATGATGCGGAGAGGAGGGGGTGGTAGTTGGGAATATATTAAAACATTATGCATAGGGAATGTGGATGAATTTTTGCGCCATAAATTTCTCAAACTGTCCACTTCAATAATTCAGGCAACGGAGCAAATCCCATTTTGCTCTTCATTGGCCGAGATATTTGTCACATGGCAATAGAGAGAGCCTGACAGGTTCTTGGAATAGTTTTTGGTGCGGGAGGGAATCCACTGGTGGACCCAGGGCAATCTAGGTAGAAAATAATGAAGAGATAACAGTACTGCTAGAAAATAATTTGTAGCATGAAATTGAGGCACCCTGTGGGTTAGAATTAAAGTTATGAGGAACAGCTTCTTGAACACCTCAGTGGCCTACAGTTCTTTCTTAATACAGCAGTAAAGCTGTGGAGTTAAGTGAAAATTAGCACAAGGGAAGATTCTAGAGATTTATTGTTACAGTGTTGTCATATTAGAACCTTTCCCTGTCAGTGAAGAGGATTTTTTGTAGAAAATGATCTTCGTAAGTGATGTAAATCATGAGGGAATCTGAAGGCCCACAGCTGTAGAGGAGATAAATTGAATAATCTTGAATGATTGATCTGTATCTGCTTCTTGATGGACATGACTCCGTGCTGAAAGTGGAAATCCTCATCTAACATAGAATGGCCTTCGCTATTACCAGTGAACACTTTGGTTTACAATATCAATTTTAGTGCTTTGGGACAGATGTTTCATGTGTGTGAGAAAACAGGCCTGAAAAGACTTGGTGTTACGAAGAGAGTCCCCTGTAAATCCCTGCTACAACTGCTGAGCTCAATTTTAACTGTGCCCATTTCGCTAGTAGACACCGTTCGTATTTCCTACTTCAAAGAGAGGCACATCGCCTAAAACATCTCTGTGACATTGAGTTAAATAGGAGAACTGTAGCATATTTTCTTTTTATTCCTTCATAAAACCTTGGGTCCGTGCTGCTCCAGTGGCCTCTCGGCGTCCTCTACCACCAGTCTGCTTGACGACTGCACTTATTGATCCTCAGGTAAAAACCACAGGGTGAGTCGTAATGGGCTCAAAGTGACAGAGATGTGTGTATTCATACACTGCTCCTGACACGAGGCGACCAAAATCGGTTTTCATTTACCACAGACAGACACCCAGTCGTAGAAATCCTCTTTAAAAAACAGAGAAGCTATGGATTAGAGTGGCAGTCTGTGGCGTGGCTGCTCTGCTCAGAGCAGCCTCAGGCAGATTTGGGTCAAGCAGTGGCAAACGCTTGGTGTCATGCACGTATGTCGTCAGTGGAGAAAGGGAGGCCCCCGACACATCTGAAGATATGAGTTTAGAAAGAGAGGCAAACCGTGTGCGTGCTCTTGTGTTTGACTGTTTCTTGTTTTCCCTAATGATAAACAGGTGGAAGGAAGGAAGGAAGGAATTACAATTCTGTAGTCATGTACTTTCACAGAGCAGCTTGTTTATGACCAGCGATGCAGCATGCCCAGGGAGACATTCACGGGGAGAGGTCATCAGGTGCACTTTCACTTTAAGAGGTCCTTGTGGAACAATGCCTAATCAGGTCACCTTTACAAAGCCCTCAATGCTAAGCTCGGGCCACTGCAGGAAAAAGGCCACTGCACTCTGCAATGTCTGGAAAGCAGCATGTCCTCGATCGCAGCCTTCAAGATGTCAGCCCATTGCCTGATAGTGACCAATAGATGCATGGCATTCACATAGGAATGGGACCAGTTCTACAAGTGCAGATTTTGTAGGATGGTTGCCTTTATGCACCAGAGTTGTCAAAAAGTGGATGCTTATGTAAGATATTTAAGGACTGCTGCAGAACTGTTGCTTTTATTGTTTTGCTCTTTATTCTTTTCATATTGCAGAGTTTTCCGTCCAGCTATTTCATTTTCTTTGTGCCATCTGTGTATGCTGTGTTGCATTTTTCCATCTGAATATTAATTTGGTTTATGCTAAAGAAGCAGAATGCACTTCAGGCGCAGTTGTTAAAAGGCCTAGTTGTTTGCCAACCATCACCTTCATCTAAAAGATGTAGATGGCTTAATTACAACTAAGGCCAGCATGAACTGCAGCGTGAGCTCTGACTCGAATATGAGTTAGAGATATAGCAGCGGAGGTGTAGTCATTAAGTATTTCTTCCTCTTTAAGCATCTATTATTAATCTGCAGAAAGGAGGGATTTTAGGGAACTCAGCCCTGAAGCACAGCTTTAGGCTCAAGTGACATAAAGATAATATGCGTGTATTTAATGCCGCAGTAATACTCCTTTAGCATACAGAAGCAATGCCACAATCACCGTGTTTTACTTGGCAAATCCTCAGCAGCGTCAAATCCCTCACAGCGACGATACACACGCTGTAGGTAAGCCGAGCGTTCCCCCTGCATGTAATCTGCTGTGCACCCGTTTAAATCGAGCCCAGTGTATCTTTAATGGTCAGTATCAGCTATAACCCAGGGGGGTAATGTGCATTAATCAATTGCTTAATTGATTCATTAGTTAAAGGGTTTGTTAATTAATTCACTTCGATGAATCAATCACAGTTGCAGGAGGAACCTGTGGTGGTTTTTTCAAGGTAATCTAAGCCTACACCAAACGACCCCCTTGTGTCCTGTGTCCAGGGGCAGTTTTCATCTGTGTGTGTATGTGTGTGCGTGAATCTTCAATATTTACTCATGCCACTGTTTTTCACAGTTCCTATCGATTGCGGGACAGTAAAAAGTGTGCACTATTGCACCCAGTTTTCCTAAAGTCCTATTGATTGCGTTTTGGCAGTGCTGTGGGACAATAAAAAAAGGCAGTGGTTGGAGTTAGACTCTAATGAAAAGCTGGCTGTGAGGATCCTCTCTAGGTTCCAGTTTTTTACTGGAGCGACTCATTGGCCTTTGGAAATAGTGATGTCACGGAGACATCGACCCTAACACACTTCATTCCTGCCCTTCCACCCATGAAGTCCTGTCTAAAACTCCCCGAGGCCCCACCAATCTGAGCTTGAAGACCTAGAATTGAGCTACTCTGTGAAACCTTGAATCAGCAAGGACATGCAACGCTACATCTCACATCCTCTGGCGCATTAATGTAATACAGATGCCGGTGATAAAATGTGCAGTAAATTGTGGCACAGATCAGCAAGCTGGTGCAGATTGCTAGATTGTGCTCCTCCTGGATGTAAGATGTGGGAAACTGCATAAAGGATTGAGTGATTTTAATAACCGCAGCTGTATCTTTAATTAAAAACTCAAACAGTAGCCAGGGAATGTGTTCTGGTCACCGCCATGTGCCGTATGAATTAGTTATGTGAGTGCTTGTACACACATGTATACGGTACAAGACTGAATGAAGGAAGAGAGGAGTCTTTGGCAGAAGACCACACACACAGACACTATGGAACAGGACAAGAAGAAGGAGGGCCAATAGTTTGAGAGGTTAGAGAGTAGCAGGGCCATTTGTCTATCGGCTTGTCAGCTGGTGGGAGAGAGATCCTCTCAGATCAGCGTTTTCCTCCAAGGAAGGGCGGACTCCTCTGGGCCCATTCTTGCAACACTGGCAACATGTCCATCACGACCATCTCTCAAAGAGAAGATAGTCCCACCCCTCGGATGATTCAAGCTGGAAGAGTGCTGATTTAAGGGAACTGAGCCGGACCTTCCGTCCATCTTATTCATAAACCAGCTCTACAGACTATTGATTCTGTGACCACCAGGGTGCTTGAATGTGATACATCCACACATTCCTGAGGAAATGATGGGTGAGAAGTGTACTTACCCTTCTGCAGGTTTCAATTTGTGCTTTCCCACTGTGTCAAAGGTAGAGATGAGGTCATTCCCCCCTGTTCGATCAATCACTGCTTCTCTGTTCATCTAGCTGATCAATAGCTACTTAAGAAGTTTGATCTTCCCCGTGCATGAGATCACAGTCATTTGAATGGATCTGGAAACGAGGTTTTCCTCCTCTCTTTCACAAAAGCTTGGCCCTGGAGGCCATTGTGACACAAATGTGGTGTCTGTGATAACAGGCTTGGTCATGCTTTATGGATCCAGTGCATTGGAAGCATTTCTCCATTTCCATCTGACAGAAATGTAGGTTTAATCTGACATTAGGTTGGCTATAGTGCATTAGCTTTTTGTGTCAAAGGGGCAGAATATTACCGATGCTATGCTGCTCCACTGAAACAAATTGCATGTTACTCTTTAGAAAACTAATGGAGGCTTTATCGATTCGAACAAGGCCAGCCACTTGCTTTGTCTCGGCTGTCAGATTGTGTCTAAAGCAATTTCATAAAGATCATTATTTTCTTTCTCAGGGATGTCTTGCAGCCAAACAAGATCCTCCTTCGTTCGTTCCTGCCTTTTGTACTGCTTACGGTGGCAGCTCTTATGGTCCAATTGAAAATGAATTAGAATAGAATGACACATAATGAAAATCACTAAAAAACATTGGCACGTCACATCCCCTTAGCTTGTTGCACCCTTGAATAGATTGCTTGTGGGGTTCCAATTCCTATTCTCGATCTAACGCAGTGGGAGAAAATGGGTTTAGCTCACTGTAAAGGACAAGCCATAACATTATGGGTCATAACAGGCAGTGCCACTCATTTATCTCATAATGCCATTATGGCGTGCGGAGGGAAAGGTGCTGACATGGGTGTTAGTCATGCGACAAAGCGAGACAACGCAACACGTTTGCTGCACTTATGGTGATCATCAGTGACATAATTGATGAAGCTGGCAAGCATTACAGTATCAAACTGTGATCCAACAGGTTGCCAGAATCAGATTATTCAAATGTTTTGTTCTTGTTTACCCATTGGAGATGAAGTTGTGAAGTATTTTTATTGCAGAATCTGATGCATGAAATTTAAAACACGGAGCTGGAACCTGCTAAAACTCTCAAATTGATTGATGGATGTTGTAGCACAGAGGCTATGACTAACGGATGGATAAAACAGGCTCTGTTGAGAAAAACTGAAAGTGCTGACTTTTAAGTCTTCATTTCTTCTGTGAAATTCAATGGCATAGTTTGTGCATCTGCTCCAGTTGTACAATAGCCTGAATCTCTCTGCTGTCTTGCAGCACTAGGCTTACCCTCCTTCCCTCTGCAACTGTTAATAGCCCTTTTTTTACAGTTACATTGTTGCTACATATAGTTTTATGCTTATGCTTACAGCTCTGTCGATATAACAGCAGGGAGGAGGAAGAAAAAAGAAAAAAAAAACAGCCGGCGATTCTGCTTCATCATAATCATCACGGTCCATTCCACATGGGGGAGAGCAACTTCATTATTGTACCTGCAGGGACTGTTAAAACCAAACTCATGAATACAGAAAGCTTTCTTCCGTGGTGTGTTGTTTCTTTACGGTGCCGCTGTTAGGGAATTTTTTTAAAGCCACATTCTTCACTTAAAGGTAATACATACAGGATACGCACTGTGTACACAATAATTTACAAGTCATGCTGAGTATTCACTGCTATTGGTGCTAAAGCACCCAGGTTTACCAGATGTCTCTTTCAGCTCAAACAGAGGTCTATATACTTTATATCTATATATAAGGGGGCAGGTGGGTCACTGCTTTCTCCAACTTAGTGTTTCATCATCTGAAAAGTAATGCACATTTTTCAATTTGGTATACATTGATCTGTCTGGCACACATCTTTCCTCCTTTCATAACATGGACTTATCCTTCTATTCCTCACACCCCTGATATTCCATATTTCAGAGGTTATTATCACCAAGAAAATTCACCGTAAAGGCATGAATCAGACGTACCCTAGATAGCATTTCACCATACAGTGTGAAACACAATATAAGGGGTGGAAAAAAATCATATTTTTATAATGATATGTATTCAGCAGATGAAATATGCCTGGCTTGCACATTTGCCTTGCTGAACAGACAATAAATTATACCTTGCGCACCAGCACATAAGCCCAAGGATAATACCCATCCAATGAGTTGAAAGGAAATAGGGCTTATGGGGATGCAGGAAACAGAACGCCCTTGCTTAAATCAAATGGCGGGGAGAGGAAACATTGACGTGGAGGTCCTGTCGGTGCTATTTTACCTCCTGCATGTTTACCGGTGCGCGCAGGTTGGCGTGTAGACACGCCGCCCTCGCCCTGTCTGCAGATAACGCCGCGGCCACGAAGCGTCTGAGCGACGTCGAGTTAACATGCAGAGGTGTACTGACAAATTCAAATGCAGACATACGCATCACACACACACACACACACACACTCATACACACTTACAAATATACACCGGAGCTTGACAGACTGTATGCACTATCTTGTGTTTGCTTTAGTACATTGCAGAGCAAATTCCTGTAGCTCCAAGTCTAATTTATCAAACAGACTGTATGAGTGTGTGGCATGGGTGCAAGTGTGTGTGTGGTGTGTGTGTGTGTGAAGTTTCATCATACATTCTGAACACACACTCCTCTTCAAGATAGTGAATAAATGCTGCGAGCAAGTGTAGATGTGCACACACAGGCACAGAGGCAGCCGTGTATACATATGCATCCAGAGCTGCAAAGGGTCACTTGCTCACTCACATAACACACACACACACACACACACATAACACAGTGTGCGGCAGGTTCTTATGGGACTCTGGAGAGGATGAAATATTGCTGCAGTAGACACATACATGCAGTCCACATGGAAGCGCACACAAAAATAACAAAAGACACACATCGAGGGATCGCTGAAGCAATCTTGTCAAAGATGGAGATGTGTGTGAACAGAAGAAGCATCTGCGACATCTCCTGCATGTCAGCGGCTTGATAACCCGACACGTAACATGCATACGCGCACATACATTTCACATCCAGGAAACGTTGGTGTCATCTGTCATTTGGTTGCCACACATTGACAGATACAGTACATTCCAGTTATCATCTGAAGACTTGACATAATCTCTCTCTCTCTCACACACACACACATAATACACAACACATCTGACATGCAGGCAGACAAAAAGGCAGAACTGACATTATGGAGGCAGGGCAGAAGTAAAACCAGTGACATCTCAGCCCTAATAGTGTCTGATAGGTAAACAGAGCATGGCCACCCACCTGCCTTTTGGCTCAGGTGGAACCACTTGAGCAAATTGCCTCCTTAATTGATGGACTTGAACTGGTTGCTGTGTGCACAGGGTGTATGTGTGTGTGTGTGTATGTGTGTGTGTGACTGCTGGGTTTTCTGCCGGTGCCTGTGGCTAGGGGAGCAGTAATAGTGGAAAGAGAAATCTATCAGCCGGTAATGAAATAATTGGCACGAACGGTTACACATGCAGGTGCCCGTCCACGCACACACACACAATTGCACTTTGTAATGCACGTAAATATACACACCTGCACAGACTCCTCATAGATATGCGGCTCTCCTGTATACGCACTCATACACAAACACACACACACGTACACACACAGCTCCAACCATGAGTACACAGATAACAGCCTAGTGAAGGAGCCTGATGCACCATTTCCTCTGGTTGTAGCTACAAATGAACTAACCCAGTGGCTGAATATGGACAGACTGTGACAGCAAATGAGGCGGAAACAAACAGACGGATAAAATGTAGAGATGGAGGAAGACGAGGGAAATAACGAAAGGACACTATACATAGATACTGATATACATGTATATCTATATATATATTTCTCTCTCACACACACACACACACACACAGGGAGTAAAAAGTCCATGAAAGAAAAGACAGAGTAAAAGAGTGGGATGATGACGGAGACAGAGGAGGAAGAGGGGGGAGAAGAGAGACGACACAGAGAGAGAGAGTCACAGGTTGTTGCGATGGGTTACTTCACAAATAAATCCTTTTGGGGGAGGTTACTGGCAGCTCAGGTAACAACAGACAGAGATTGGTTGTACTAGTAACCTGCCAGCACTGAAGAGAGAGAAATGGAGAAAAGAGGATATCGTCAAATTCTGAGCACAGTTTCTATCTTTGTGTGATTTGGTTCAACTGCACTGTTTGGGATTATCCAGTGCTGCATGTACTTCACTGGGAAGATGAGGACTGAGATTATTTGTCAGATTTCTGTCATTTTCTTTCTAAAAATAAGCTAATATGCTAGCTATGCTAACAGATAATCACCTCTTAAGATGCTTATCGCTGTCATTATTTTGAGAGTGACATGGCAGAGGTCATAGGTTGTGTCTATTTGTGATGTTAATGTGCTCAGTGTTGACCAAGAGTCAAACTCAGAATGTCTGAATAGGAGGTGTCATCGTTTCAAACTTGAGCTGGAGCCTTTGACTATGAATAGAAAATATTGCCTGTGTTTTTTACATTTAACCGTGATGGTAGAAGTATGCAGATACTTGAGTAAAAGTAGCAATGCTGCAGTACAGAAATACTCCATTACTGCACTGGAAATGTCACTTTACCACTTTCTGATGAGCCACCATCCAAGCTGTAATGAACAGCTTTATAAATGGTTAAGAAATAATTTACTAATGCTCCTCCAGCACTTTGGCACTTTGCTTGTCTTTCAGGCTCGCTCTTTAATTCATTAGCGAGGCTGTTCCAATGGACTGTTTGACCACTTATCCTCTGGAGGTGGGCTGCAGAACATGTGGACTAAAATCCATTTAGAAACTGCTCATTAACATTTACAGCTGCAGACATATAATGTAGAACGGTACATATATGGTATATATATGTTTTTTATATCATTCATTGATTTATACTGGAGTTTGACTAGTTGTTGAAACTTATTCAGCAGAAATGAGAACAAGGGTAAATTTGACATATTGATGGTGAGAGCTGTTTTTATTACATTTTAAGGCGAAGTTCACATTCTGTTATTTGAATAACTCTTGCATCTGGCATCATGGCCAACAATGCAGTTAGAAATGTGGGTAAATCATTAATACGTACTTAGGGTTTTGCACCTTCTGATAAGGCAGTGACTTCTCAATTTCTAATGAGCCTCTAGCAAAGGCAGAGAAGTGTTGTGTTGGAGGAGGATTTTACACAACCTGGCAACCCAGAGGCTGCTCTTATTAATAGCTTACAACTGATTGTTGGTAAATGATGCACTGACCAAAGATAAATCCATTAAACCCTTTATAAAGCTTTAGGTTTTGTGTAAGTGTTTCTGTCGGTGCTTATGCTTCATTTCTCACATTACAACACCTTATACAATCAGCATAATTCAGACACCCATACAGAAACACATACACAAAACCTAAAGCTTTATAAAGGGTTTAATGGATTTATCTTTGGTCAGTGCATCATTTACCAACAATCAGTTGTAAGCTATTAATAAGAGCAGCCTCTGGGTTGCCAGGTTGTGTAAAATCCTCCTCCAACACAACACTTCTCTGCCTTTGCTAGAGGCTCATTAGAAATTGAGAAGTCACTGCCTTATCAGAAGGTGCAAAACCCTAAGTACGTATTAATGATTTACCCACATTTCTAACTGCATTGTTGGCCATGATGCCAGATGCAAGAGTTATTCAAATAACAGAATGTGAACTTCGCCTTAAAATGTAATAAAAACAGCTCTCACCATCAATATGTCAAATTTACCCTTGTTCTCATTTCTGCTGAATAAGTTTCAACAACTAGTCAAACTCCAGTATAAATCAATGAATGATATAAAAAACATATATATACCATATATGTACCGTTCTACATTATATGTCTGCAGCTGTAAATGTTAATGAGCAGTTTCTAAATGGATTTTAGTCCACATGTTCTGCAGCCCACCTCCAGAGGATAAGTGGTCAAACAGTCCATTGGAACAGCCTCGCTAATGAATTAAAGAGCGAGCCTGAAAGACAAGCAAAGTGCCAAAGTGCTGGAGGAGCATTAGTAAATTATTTCTTAACCATTTATAAAGCTGTTCATTACAGCTTGGATGGTGGCTCATCAGAAAGTGGTAAAGTGACATTTCCAGTGCAGTAATGGAGTATTTCTGTACTGCAGCATTGCTACTTTTACTCAAGTATCTGCATACTTCTACCATCACGGTTAAATGTAAAAAACACAGGCAATATTTTCTATTCATAGTCAAAGGCTCCAGCTCAAGTTTGAAACGATGACACCTCCTATTCAGACATTCTGAGTTTGACTCTTGGTCAACACTGAGCACATTAACATCACAAATAGACACAACCTATGACCTCTGCCATGTCACTCTCAAAATAATGACAGCGATAAGCATCTTAAGAGGTGATTATCTGTTAGCATAGCTAGCATATTAGCTTATTTTTAGAAAGAAAATGACAGAAATCTGACAAATAATCTCAGTCCTCATCTTCCCAGTGAAGTACATGCAGCACTGGATAATCCCAAACAGTGCAGTTGAACCAAATCACACAAAGATAGAAACTGTGCTCAGAATTTGGACGATATCCTCTCTTTCTCTCTCATTTCTCTCTCTTCAGTGCTGGTGCAGGTTACTAGTACAACCAATCCCCGTCTGCCGTTACCTGAGTTGCCATGGTAACCCTCCCCCAAAAAGGATTTATTTCAGGAAGCAACCCATCGGCAACAACCTGTGACTCTCTCTCTCTCTGTCTGTCTCATTCTCTCTCTCCCCCCTCTTCCTCCTCTGTCTCCGTCATCATCCCACTCTTTTACTCTGTCTTTTCTTTCATGGACTTTTTACTCCCTGTGTGTGTGTGTGTGTGTGTGAGAGAGAAATATATATATAGATATACATGTATATCAGTATCTATGTATAGTGTCCTTTCGTT
>BRZM01002240.1:15603-29660 GCA_033238685.1 Lates japonicus
ATACCAATAAACGGGTTAAAGACCAGTCCGGCGAAGGCTTCTGCCGTCCAGCCCAGCGGCCAGCGGTCAGCGTCCGAACAACCACAACACAATCCACCAAACTAGGCACCACACAAAGACCTGAGACCAGAGCAATAGTCCAATATCCAGCGAAGGCATGAACCAGCACAGGCTTGGTCAGTTTAGCAAACACCGTCGAGCGCACGTAGCGCGCGCCCAGCCAGCTTGGTTTACGCCGGATCCAAGAATCAGTGTTGCAGAATGAGGAGGCAACAGCCTGCCTCACAGCCAGTCCAGGCCCACACCCAGCACCAAAACTGAACACAGGTCCAGCCTCATCCAGCATCCAGGAACAGTCCCCGCACCACCAGTTAACACGAACATCCGCAACTGAAGACGAAGAACCGCCCATGAAAAGCCGCCAGACAGCCCGCCGCCGCAGCAGCGAAGAGAAGAACGATAACGAACCAGAAGATCTCACATTTAATTGAATACCTTGAACAGTTTCGCGGCACGCGTAAACCACCGCCCGCGGGATCTATCAAATGTTATCTATCATCGGATAGTGCAAAATGTTGTATCAAGTTCTCAAAGACAACCATCCCATGAAGAGACTGAGCCCAATACTAGTCAGAAATAGTAACAAGAAGGCGTAGTGAATGTCAGCTTTACATCAAAGCTCCGAGTTCTTTTCAAGAAGTCAAACTGGTTTAAAGAAGAGAACGAACAATCAAAGAAATCAGTGTTTGATCGCTGAAGGATTGCACTGGCCTGCAGAAGCCAAACGAACAAATAAACCAGAAAGAACAAAGAACGTTCAGCGAAGGCCTGGCACACCCAGCCATGCCTCCAGCCAGCCTCCCGCCTGCGGACACCCAGTCAGCCACCCCGGTGGTTACCGCGTAGCTGGTGGCAGCCAGCGAAACACGTCGAACGTTAAACCATTATCAGCGATCTGTAGTCACCGAACGGAAGTCCAGCAAAAAGTCCGAAAGGCAACCAGTCCGGTCCATCTGTAGTGATCTGGCTGAGTTCCCAAGAAGAAAGTAATTAGAAGGAAGACAGCACAGGGAAGAAAGAGACCAATGTAGTTGTCCAACATCAGGCACCGAAAACAGTTCCCGAATATAGCATCAGCACAGCAACAGCCAACGTCCAGGTTCATATATTTTAGTTTAAGATGAGTCCAGTCCAGTCCAACGGCTGAGAAACATGAATAGAAAGAATAAAAGAAAACCATTAGAAGAAGCTTAAACGGAATAGGATCAAAAAGGTTTGATTCCTGTTGTTTGCTTTATGATTTACCATGTTCGCAACTCCTAGTTAGCCCTTCCAGATTATCGCCACTTTGGGGTGCTGTCAGTCTATGAGGATGCATTACGCATGGCTCTACAAATACAATCAGAAAACCCGCTCGTTGATCTGACAGCACCTTGCAGAAGTAGTTTATATTACACCCAAATAACCAACACCTCCATTTAGATCATCTCAACAATCCATGTTCTCTATGCTATCTTGCCTATTCGTTTCTGAGCGTTCTACAACCCGGCAAAACACATCGCTGGCGTAAAAAATGTTTCAGCAAATTGACATAAATTGTCTCACCTGGTATCTAGCAGCCGAAGAGGGAGGCCTTCTCTTACCGCAGCTCTCATCTGCTGCATGTACAAGGCAGCTTTTTATAGCCAGCGTCGGAAAAGCTGGCTTAGGTTCCCAAAGATGTGATGAGGATTGTCAGCCCACAGAGGCTCCAGCTGAGAGAGGCGGCAGCTCATGCCTGCAGTGCAGAGACCTTCTTCAGAGCGCCAAGCCCGCTTGAGCTCAGTGCAGCTGCCTCGGTCGGACACGAGATATATGTTGTACACCAAATTCTTATGTGGAGGCAAGGGAAGGGTGCACGGTGTAGCTCACTGAGGCCAACGAAGGAAGATGGTCTCATGAGCCCTAGAGGGAGTGCCAGCCCAAAAGATAATAAACAATTATGATAACACTAGAGGATAAGCGTCCTGAGGTTCAAGAGGGTCTCTAACAAAATGCTTCTTATTCAAAACTTACCTATGTTAAAGCACAGAAGTACAGGAAAATGTACGAAGTATGAAAAGTAAAAGTATGCATTATGTTTCATGTTTGTTTGTGTGTTTCTTTTTCAACCATCTGCGTTTAATAGATTTGACAAGTTTGAATTGACAAAACATGTTTGAGGATGGTGAGATGAATGTTTGAGAGAACGTGACATCAAGATTCTCATAACCTAAGCTACAACCTCTACATATGCAGGCTTTCAGACTGTTAATAGGCCTACTGGCATCACTGCACGTACTGCTGTATGTAGTAGATACAGAGTTTATGGCACAAGTATGTTAACACTGACAAACTACAATAACTGAGCAAATGTACTTTGTTACATACCATCATTGAAAATCCCAATTTTTATGCTGTCATTTCAACTCTTCACTGAAAACACATCAGAAGTGTATTTCAACACAACATAAGCGTGGCTGAATGATGAACGCACAAAGGTTTCAACGAGTTTGACTACTTCCTACTACTTTTAAAGTTACTCTCTCTATGGGGAAGCTAATATATATAAATGGTTGAATAAACTAGCAAATACTAACTATATACAAAAACTACACACTATACAGCAAATCTGCACTGATGAGCAGGAAGTAACTAATAACCTGGCTTATATACTGTAGAAGACTTGACAGCCAGTTAATAATCAGTAATCAAACTATTTCAATCAGACCTCTGGATATACTGCTCATTCAGTCCAATCACAAGCAAACACTCAAAATTTTGCAGATGACTCAAAACTATCAAATTGTTGATTCATTTTTATATTATTGTTGAAGGAAAGCACTTTAAATTGGGATGAATGAAAGCCAAAACTGATGTGACTATGTGAACATGACATAAAAACAAGAATAATGGAGGTCAGCAGAAGTTTCTATCTAGTTTGTTATTTTGCCTGTTTACGTCTGTTTACATGGAAAGTGATGGTATATATCACTTAAGCCCAGTTATGCCAGTTCAACAGATATTCAAAACTGAAACAAAAACTGGGGTGTAGAATTATGAGCTGACTCCGCCCAGAGGCGGACGAGCCATTAGAACAGGTCTGGTTTTGACAAGGACAAGGAATATGTATAAAACAGAAGATATCTCTAATAATAACAGTTTCAACATTTATTTCTTCAACTGTCCAGGTCTGCTATGATATTTACCACCACTGTCTGTTCAGATCGGAGTGTAACCAGGGCACATGGACAGAGCCCATGAAATAGAACACATGCAACCTGCAGAAAGACCTGGACAAACCTTAGATTTGAATCTAGAACCAAAGTAACTCCTGCACCACTGTGCCCCCAGAGAGCACTCTCTATTGTCAGCATTGGTATGAGTTGAGTATCTTCAGTTAAGATAAGCTCAATCAACAAAGTCATTTCACTCTCAGATACTAATGTACTGTACTTTCCCTGTTTAAATAGATCCTTGAGGTTGTGAAAACGCTTGTATTCCAATGAAAAGCATAAACTTTATCAAGAGGATTTACTGATTACCTCCAACCAGAGAGGAGATGAAACAATTTCCTCATGGCCTCTTTGTGTGGAAAATAGAAACTGCACTATAACTTCAACAGAGTCTCTCGTACACACAGGTGGGGTTAAAATGTTGATGATTTGATACGAAGGGTGAACTTCGATTTTTGAAATAATGTTGACACAAATGTGTAATTACAGGATCCAAGGTTTGGATGTAATTATTACAACTGAATTTAAAATAAAGTACCATATATTATATAATTATAATGTTAAAGAACTGTCCAATTACGTTTGATACTGTAAGTATAAATACCGCTATTTAAAATAATTTGGAATATAATTTAATGTAAACAATTTTCAAACTTTAAAGATTAACTACAGGATATATTTACTGAAAATTTGTTCACGCAATGAAGAAGTTTGTAGAGAACTTGCACCATTCACTTCTATAGGAGGTTCCCAACACACCTTCTTCATGTATCTGTAATCACATGACTGTGAACTCAGCCAATATAAGGAATGCAACCATGCTCATTTTCGCCTTGTATTTCAAAACAGAGCACGCCGCCGCCGCGTTAACTTAACCTCCTGATCAACAACAACCAAATTGCATTCAAAGATCCATAATAGCTTACCTTAAATAATTATTCTAGCCTAATAACAGCTGAATTGATTGCTTCCTATTTGAAGAATATCAGGACCCCAGGGTCACTAGACAGTTAGTACATTGTATATTGTAGGGATCCAACTTGAATTCAAACCTCAACTCCAGACTCAGTATCAGACCTGCCATCATAATTTTAATTTCTGGCATATTAAAAACAGAAATGTGATCTGTTAAAAGCCAAAAATCTGTCACTATTGAGAAATTAAACTACATCTTGTGCTTCTCGGTTTAGGTCAGATGAGTGAGGAGAGGTGGGAAAAAGGCAAAAGCTGAGAACACACACTACATTGGGCTGAGAGAGTGAGCTTACTAGTGCAAAGCAAAGAGTTGTTAAATAGTCCATTTTCCCTAACAAAATGAAAAGAAGACTATGACCTATACACTGACAGGACAGCTGTATTTTTATCATCAATCACCATTCAAAAAATATTGACTCCCATAAGGTGTTTCATGAAACCACCTTGATACATAAAGCATGGAATTGTATCAACAAGAGATTGATTTCCTCCCTCTCTAGACTACACCTGAACATGGAGTGCCTCTCTCTCTCTCTCTCTCTCTCTCTCTCTTCTCTCTCTCTCGCTCTCGCTCTGTCACTCACACACACACACTGCTCTAGCTTTCCACTCTTCATCGTCCTGACTAAATCACACCACTAGAGGGATCAAAACACATTTCTGCCTCTCAAAATGTGGCTGAAAGGTCTAATACAGGGGTGATAATGGGTGCAGTGTGTGTGTGTGTGTGTGTGTAATTAGCACATTCCCATCATCAAGCATGTGTGTGATTTTAATAGATCTTGCAGTTGAAAACTGTAGTGATTGCCTGGCAACCACCCCTGTCATCTCCTCCCTCCTCCTCCTCCTCCTCTCCTCCTCCTCCTCCTCCACCCCTGTCATCTCCTCCTGTCTACCCATTACTGTCTTTGTCTCTCAGTCAGCCATTCAAAATAATGTATTCATATTTTAAAGGATACGTCAATTTTTTTCTTCTGGTCAACAAATATCATAACAACATTTTTGACCACATGGGGACAACAGAAACAATCTCTGAACACAGCTCTGACTCGTTTTCTGTTAATGAATGTAAAGCTTTATTCAAAGTCCCCGTCAGCAGCACAAAGTTCCTGGGGGTGCACATCACAGACAACCTCACCTGGTCTGAAAACACTGCATCACTGGTGAAGAGGGCACAACAGCGGATGTACTTCCTGCAGAGGATGAGAAGAGCCCATCTGCCCCCACCCATCCTCACCACATTCTACAGAAGCACCATAGAGAGCATCCTGACCAGCTGTATCTCTGTCTGGTGTGGAGGCTGTAGTGCCTCTGACTGGAAGGATGTGAGGAGAGTGGTGAGGACAGCAGAGAGAATCATCGGGACTTCTCTCCCCTCCATCCAGGACGTTGCACAGAACTGCTGTGTGTCCCGGGCCAGGAAGATCTGCAGTGACTCCTCTCACCCCCATTGTGGACTGTTTACCCTGCTGGCCTCTGGAAAGAGGTTCCGCAGCATTCGGTGTAGGACCACCAGGTTCTACAACAGCTTTGTCCCCCAAGCCATCAGACTTTTAAACACTTAAAAAATTCACTTCCGTCTGTATATACGTCTGTAAATCCTGCTGTTCATATTTAAGATTTATGTATATTTATTTCCATTCTGCTTGCAGAATTTTTGCACATACATTTGCACTACACTGAAACTGTAAAAACTGAGGCCTATGCAAACGAAATTTTGTTCTGTATACACTTGCTGCATACTGAATGACAATAAAAGTCTGTCTAAGTCTAAAAAACAAGTTTCCAGTTGAAATACATGGGTTGGAGGGTCATGCTCACTGTCAGGAAAAAATAGCAGATTTGTGTCTATGTACACAAAATCAATAGATTTTATTTTGTGACTATTTCACAAACTGCTGTGGTAAATGAGGTAAATTCTCATAAATTTTCATCATTACTCATCATTACTCAGTCGAGGTAGTGACCACCAAAACATCTACATTACGCTACAGACCAACTAAGATAATGTTAATTGTTAAGCTTATTATGTCTGATCCCCAACTATTGTTAATACAGACAATGCTTTGTTATCGTCCATAAATAATCATTAGACTGGGCACTGTTCCAAGAATATACTGGAAACAGTGTGAGCTCATAGCATAGTTTGTGTTGGCAGAGGGAGATATAAACTGTGAGACTGGTTAAGCAGGAGTGGGATTGCTTTTATTCTGTGAAGTGCGACACCTCCTTCTTTACCTTGCTCTCAATTGTTTCCTGACTAGAGATGTGAAATATTACCTGCAGGGGTTGGCAATGATCTCTCAGTCGGTAGACATGATGGAGTGAACCAGAAAGACAGGCTGTTCCTGACAAAAATGAATGATCATTGTTGAGATGGTTTAAATGGGTCAGGTACACGACACGTTTCTCAGAGTTGCTGGCTCTTTTGAGAGTAAAGGGTAAAAATATTACAGTGCAGAACAAGATCTTCCACCAGAGGAGATTAATCAAAAGAAGGTGCTGAAAATGATGAATAAATAAGATGGCTTCTGCTCATTCTGGGATGTTTAGAGCATTTTAAACTTTACTAAACTTGTGTGCCAATTTCCTTTGTTATAACATTTGCTTTCTTTTAACCTTCCTGGTTTTCTTAGTGCAAAATTAGCCATTATCTCATTGTCTCAGAGCCTGTTCATTAATTGCCTTGAGACTACCCAATTTATCTTTTTAGTGTTGCAGAATTCATCACAAAACAATTTAAATGCTCTATAGATACATTTTCTAAGATGCTGCTATCAAAAAATCATGATTGAACATTCAGTTACTAATATTAAAACACAATGAAACCCCTGAAATGCAAGGTTTTGAGTTATGTACAACAGTAGAAATATTAAGATGCAGCATGACAAAAGTCAGACATTAGTCATTAGTCTAATAAAGAAGAGATCAATTATTTAAAAAGAGAGAGAGTGGTGCACACTAAACATCTGCCACACTGACATTACTTTGATTACATTATTGTATATCTCAATAAAACAGGAAATGACACAAAAGGATGGGGAATGCACGAAAGACATGACCTGGATGTGACAAGCTTAGCATGAAGACTGGAAGGAGAATCAGCCTGGTTATGTCCAAAGATAACAAAACTCACCTACCTGCACCTGTGTGAATATGTTTTGGAATCGCTACTGTTACAAAGTGTTTGTTCGTTGTTGGATACTGAAAATATTAGATAATGACAACTGCATTGTCTGTTATGATGAGAGAAGTTGCTTTTTATCAGCATGTTCTGACAAAGACTGCCTTAGTTTAAATTTCATCAAAATTTTAAGATAATAATAATAGATAACATTTAAATGATGGAATACCTACCAACCTCTGACCTAATTTTAACTCCATATATGTGTGCATGTTGCACACCTGCATATGGCATGCCCATGTGGGCGTGCACATGCAGCGCATGTGTGTGTGTGCTCATGTTACGGTAAAAGGTGAGTACTGAACTCATGATTTATGTTTCATTCATAAGCATTGTATGGTATTTCAGATAAAAAGTTTTTTGCCTACAGCTAGAATTCAGACAAAATGCTTGACTACCAGAGTTTGCATTAATTGTAGCAGCATGTCATCAACTTAATCCTTGCAGGGGAACAGAAGAAAGTTATAAAAAATTGAAGATGTGGTTTTATTAATCCCAAAAGATTATGACAAAATGTAAAAACAGGCAAAACTTTTTATCGTAGATGTAAAAAATATGAAATGGAATTGTCATAAAGAAGGTGGGAGCTGCAGGAAAGCAATGAGATGAATAACATACAATATCATACATAAACACAAAGCTTAGCCTGTACTGTTCAACTTCAAGTGTTGGTATGAGGATTAACGCAGTCAGAGTGATGATTGACTTGTTCACTGAACCCATTCAATCACAGCTGACACTACACACACTATGACAATAAACAAACTTAGTCTCTCTGTGTGTGTCTTACAGTAAAAGGAAAGTTTATTATTTGTACTGAAGCTTGGCTGTAACCCAGCTTTCCTGCTGAATGTGTTTTACACATGTTCAGGAATGTGTGTGCATGTGTGTGTCTTACAGTAAAAGGCAACAACACTGATGAACTCACCTTGAGCTTGAGGGTTGAAATTAAAACTTAACTCTACACTGGTGTGAGGGCTTATGAAATTTGTTATTGTGTTGCATTATGCCACCAGAAGAGTCGTGGCCTCTCTCCACCTTGTGGTAGCGACCTCCAGATAAAGTATGATACCTTCCAGATACATACAGACTCAACCACACACATACATACATACTCAGACACACACACATTATTACTGCTGTGCATACTCAAGCACATACATACATAGATTCTCACATGTATATACCCTTATATACAGTATCTGAACCTCATAATTCAGTGTATTCAGCAGAGTTAGGGTTCTTTTGTCCATTTTTAACATGTGTGGAAGGACCAACAAGGCTTCACTCTGTCTTACTCTAAGACAGTCACAACAGAATAAATATTAAAGCATGACAAAAGTCAGATGAAATTGATTCCAGTATCATTTATTAACAGAGTAGAAAGTAAGCCAACTGACAGGTACAAGTTACACATCCCCAGGTGTCACATTTAAAACAGATCAATAGAGACTGGACCCAAAGATGCAGACACACAAAGGCAGGTTTAATCAAAGTCCAACATGTGACCAAAATCACTAAGGGGGGCAGGTCATCACACCAGGATTCCTAAAAAAATGATCAGTTTAGCCCAGTGTTATACACACACATTTGTTTATTTGTTTCACAGTCACTTGATTTTGCAATATTACAATTATTGTCTTTATGTGTAACATTGTAGATACTCTTTTGTTGTATATATCTTTAAATTAATTAATCTACTATAAATTCTGATTTGAGTTTTTGTGCATTGATGCTGAATCGTTTAAGAGAGAATCACAACATATCTTAGAATCAGTTACTTCTCGTAGCCTTTAATGTTTCCCAAATTAATGTTAGTCTAATAAAGAAGAGATCAATTATTTAAAAAGAGCTTTTACATTGAGGAAAAAAATCAAATGCAAATCATCTTTTAATTGTGTGCACTGAATAGTCTAAAGAAAGGATAGAACTTTATAGAGACGACAGCCAAGACATCGTCAATGACAAACAGAGAGTGGTGCACACTAAACATCTGCCACGCTGACATTACTTTGAGCACTGCAGAAGCATACTAGAGTTGGTCACCACCCAGAGATTGCCCAGGTCGTAGGTCAGGTGGCTGATGGGCATGCACATGGAGACAGATGACCAATATAGGCCTTATTAAACGAGAGCTGTAGTCTCTCATTCTGTTGAGAAGCCAGAGAAATGTATAAAACAGTTTTCATCAGCAGAAGCTTTGCTCAAGACTTATGAAGATTCCCCTTTTTTCCATCACAGAAAATTTGGTGTGGGTTACTATTTTGTTAATGCACATGTATTTAATGAACAGACAGTAACCACGTGTTGTAATTAGAAGCAACACTTTGTAAATGAATGCTTTATATCCTGAGTACAAGGTGTAAAGTTGGATTAATCCATGAGGAATGATTTGGCATTGCATTCTGCTGGTTTTAAGCTTTACAGGATGTGCTGTAAGTGTATAATTAATTGTATAATCAATGTCATTTCAAACACCGAAAGACGATGACATACAACAGTACCCCACTGTAATTTTATCAACATGTTAACACATGCTTTACATTTTAGTGCGTGTGCATGAAAGATATAAAGACTGTTGTTGCTATTGTTGTTATTTGTAGTTGAATGTACATACTAGAATGTTGTGTACACAGTACAACAGATATTTTGAGTGTTGTTCCCAGACTGTAGGGAATACTAACACCTTTAATTTTTTACCGGCCAGTTGAAGTCACTCCAAAAACACTTCCATCAGTCCCACTTCAATGTTCCATGGTCACCACCCAGAGATTGCCCAGGTCGTAGGTCAGGTGGCTGATGGGCATGCACATGGAGACAGATGACCAATATAGGCCTTGTGGGCGAGAGCTGTAGATGCTCATTCTGTTGAGAGAGAAGCCAGAGAAATGTATAAAACAGTTTTCATCAGCAGAAGCTTTGCTCAAGACTTATGAAGATTCCCCTTTTTTCCATCACAGAAAATTTGGTGTGGGTTACTATTTTGTTAATGCACATGTATTTAATGAACAGACATTAACCACGTGTTGTAATTAGAAGCAACACTTTGTAAATGAATGCTTTATATCCTGAGTACAAGGTGTAAAGTTGGATTAATCCATGAGGAATGATTTGGCATTGCATTCTGCTGGTTTTAAGCTTTACAGGATGTGCTGTAAGTGTATAATTAATTGTATAATCAATGTCATTTCAAACTTCTGAAAGACATTGACATACAGCAATTACCCCACTGTAATTTTATCAACATGTTAACACATGCTTTACATTTAGTGCGTGTGCATGAAAGATATAAAGACTGTTGTTGCTATTGTTGTTATTTGTAGTTGAATGTACATACTAGAATGTTGTGTACACAGTACAACAGATATTTTGAGTGTTGTTCCCAGACTGTAAGGAATACTGTCTTACCTTTGGTACACCCGGCCAGTTGAAGTCACTCCAAAAACACTTCCATCAGTCCCCACTTCAATCATTTTCATGGTTGCTCCTGACACATATGTCCAGCCGCTACTGCTACAGCTGCTTGGTGTGATTGTCTGTCATAAGAAACAGACATACATGGTGATGTTGTCATGACCCATGTGTGAAGAAGGTTAATGACACTATGAGATTTCACTAATGCTTCAGTGCCAAACCTTTGTGTGGTAGACCCTCGAACTCGAGTCGATCCCCCAGCATCCGTACTTTGGGCCGCAGGTGTAGTACTTCATTGTCTTTGACAAAGAATACCAGCTCAGGGTATCTACTCCTTTGTGGCCCCAAGTGTCACTATCTCTCAAACAGTACACGGTATGGGTGCTGGGTGTTACTCCAACAACCTGACCATCACCTCCAGCGTCCACCTGCTCCAAAGACAGACCTGAAGACAAGTGCAACACATAGGTCCAGATCATTTAGTAATTAAAATGGTTGTAACTGTGCACTATGTGCAATAAATGTGGAAAATGCACATTGCAAACATTGTGAAAATCAATGACGATGACCAGGTAAGCCCATAATAATAGTTACCTTTGGTTACTTTAAAGTCTCCACCTATGTATTTGTAGACCTTGTTTGACTTGTCAGTTCCCCAGATTCCCGCAGGTCCTACTGATACATGCTTGAGGCTGACTGAGCCCAGTCTGTACCAGTTCGACCCACTCAGGTAATAGGCCCGGTTGTACTTGTCTGTTGCGACCACTTGTCCCTGTCCAGCATCAATCTGTTTGGGATAATACAAGCGTGGAGCCTCCTTGCAGTTCCATGCTGTGAAGACAAAATCATTTTGTATGTGAGTGGAAACAATATAACATTTTTATATTCATTACACCTTAAAAGGCTTCAACAATAAATTCAAAAAAAAAGAAGAAAAAAAAAGAATCTGACAGTGACTTACCATGACTGCCAGCCAGGTAATGCAGCAACAGTGTAAGAAGCACAAACAGCTTTTATGTTGTCTCTGTGTTTGTGAGTCTGTGTTCTGCAGTGCAATTCTCATGGATTTCGAACAGGTTGCAGAGTTGCTGCTCTACGTCCCAATTATTTAGTAGTACTAATTCCATGCTTAATAAAACAGTTCTGCAGGACATTTTTTCTTTACCATATATCTGTCAAATATTCAAATTTGTCTGACATGTTTTAAAAAGAAAACTGTCAGGGTGGAGGCTGTAGATGTTCTACCAGATGGGAGAAAGTGTTTTAAACTATCTAATATTGACCTGTGAAGTAGCCCGTTTCCTTTCTCGGAAAAACTTTGATACAATGGTATACTCGTCCACCCTTAAACATGAAAATCATCAGATGGTTCTCATACTAACTATGTATCATCTGCTAGATTACCCACTGAATTTATTCAACATGGATGCTGCGTTAGTACTTTCCCAATAATGTTGCAGAACATCTGTAGTCATTTGAATACAGCATAAGTGTTCCTGTCTTTGTTGGTCAATGTCTGTATGTAGGTCCAGGCCATTCTTAGCAGCTGCTACTATGTCAATCTCTCTCACGACCCAGACAAGTGTTTGAGGAAGCCAAGAGGCTTTTGTTTGTTAGATCTATACATCCATATTCTCAAATATTCATTCATTAATAGTTTTAAAACAAATAAAACAAAATCAAAACATGGGACTGTTTTGTGTTAATTTATCATTTGGCATTGAGCCATCAGTCTTGTTTGCTTTCTCAAACTTGACAATGGCCTTTCATACTACCCACCCAAACTGAGGAGTAACTATAAATACTGCTGCCTCTACAACCACAACTTATTATAAAGCCATTTGATATCTAATAGATTATCTGAGGTTTGATTTTATCTAATATGATGCTGGGCAGTGACCACCAAGCTCACTTGGCCCACCAGTACATGATCTGATAATGATGATATGATAATGTATCATTAAAAAGATTAGTCTGACATTTTGAGATATCACGGCTGGCTGCTTTGCACCTCTGGATGGACTTCTCACTGTATCTCTGTGACAAGGTCCCATATCCCCAATCTGACTTGTGTCTCACATACCTGTAGATCATCGTTTGATCTGCTTAAAACAGGCTCGTGGTGGCTGTTCTGAGAAGCTGGGAGAAATTTTTGTCGAATCTGCACCAAAATAGTCAATTCAGTTTGACATTGTTATATAGTTTCTTTTTTTTTTGTTAATAGGTGGTGATCAGGACAGCCCTCATGGATGGGGTATGCAGTTGTTTTAACATCACAAAAACCTTCATGCTAATCCACTCCAAACCGTAAACCATCACACAACCCAGGCCGATTACATGTAGATTATCAAACTGTTTATGAATTTTATTCAATATGGAAGGCAGCAGGCGGTGAAGATTTTAAGGTGTTGCCACCCCGCTTTGATCCGATGGCAGGATGATGAGGATGATGATGATGATGGACAGATGATGATGATTTATTACTCCTACAGTGTATGTATATTGTGTTTGTTCGTAAGTATTAGAGGATGTTTGTTTGTGACAGTGTTGCACCTGCATATGGCATGCCTGTGTGTGTATGTGGAGAGTGTGTTTCAAGGTTACGGTAAAAGGTGAGTGTTGAACCTGTTGATTTATGTTTCTGTCCATACCAGCGAAAGCCGATAAAGTTTTTTTGCCTACAGCTAGAATCGACAAAATGCTTGATCATCAGATTTTGCATTAATTCAGCATGTCATCAACTTAATCCTGCAGGGAACAGAAGAAAGTTAAAAATTGAAGATGTGGCTTTTATTAATCCCAAAAAGATGACAAATGTAAAAACAGGCAAAACTTTTTATCGTTGATGTGAAAAATATGAAGCTGTTCATGTAAAGAAGGTGGAGCTGTGAAAAGCTGTCTTCACTGAACTCATTGAATTGTAATGATAATTATACCATGACAATAAACAAATGAACTGTGTGTACCATAGTAAAAGGAAAGCTATGGTTTGCACTGAAGCTAATAAACCCAGCTCTGCTGAATGCTTTACATGCGTCAGGAATGTGTGTATGTGTGTGTCTTACGGTAGTAAGTGCAAGGTTAGCTGTTAGACCTCTACCCTGAAGCTTGGAGGGCTTAAAATCAGCATCATTTTAAACTTGTATCCAACAGCAAGCTCAAATTTGGGGTGGGAGGATGAAATATGTATTAGGTTGTGTTATGGGAAATCAACATGAGAGACAGAAGCT
>BRZM01002241.1:0-11468 GCA_033238685.1 Lates japonicus
AGAAGAGCAATATACACAGGACTTTATATATAGAGACAGAAAATGAACTAAATACAGATATTGTACATTTTGAAAGTGAAATTGCACACAATGAATATATATATATGATAGCAGCTGTTTTGGGTTAATTAAAGTGCAGAACCTAGTGAAAATGTCCATGTGAGTACCTCCACGGGGTCAAGGGGGCGCCCCAGGACAGAGCTGGCTTTCTTGATCAGCTTGTCCAGTCTCTTCCTGTCCGCTGCTGAAATGCTGCTGCCCCAGCAGACCACTCCATAGAAGATGGCTGATGCCATAACATTGTGTAACATTTGTGTAAGTTTTAGTTTGAACATATGTAAAACAATGACAGTCAGAGCATGTCATTTTTCATCAATATTGATGAGTTTCTTCTGCAACACAGGAATATATCTGTTATAGGGACTTCCTAACTCTGTTGTGGGCTACAATAAAATAAATAGTAACTGGTAGAAAGAATAGAAACAAGAGTGCTAAGATTGTTTGACTACATCGGCCAAATATTACTAAAACAATAATTCTGATTTCATTGACTTTCACTGTATTGTGTGTGGTGTCTGTTGGAGAAATCTGCAGGATTGTTGATGGATGACGAGACAGACTCGGTAACACACAGGAGACTCGGATGGCTTACACAGCGGTAGAGTTTACTGGCCAGGAGAAATAACCATAACACATCATGTCATGCAGTGACATCATCTCTTCTGGGGACTCTCCCTCTGAGGTAGGTATTTATTCCCTTTGTGCAAAGACCAAACATGGATACTTATAGTTCTGGAGGAGACAGTAAGTCAGTAACTAATGATAACTGCCAAGTGCCCAGTGACCTTGATTGAGGCACACACACATTTCCCAGCATATCTTGCCTCTCCCTCCAGCCACAGCTGCTGCAGGACAGACTTATGAGACATAACAGGGGATACGCTGTGAGAAAAGGAAGGCCCAGGTCAGAGTGTGCCTAGGCCTCAGCAAAGCTGTATTTTTCCTTCACACAGACTTTGGCAAAAACATAGCCCCCTAAGAATAGTGCCAATTTCTTGGAAAATGTATCTAATTTTCTTACTTAAATCAGGGATGTTTTACAAATGTAATTCTTTTTCATATGTTTGTTTTAGAAGTTTTTAATTTAATTGATTAAATGCTAGGTCATTAACCATAAAACCATGTCCTCACCATCATTTCAATTTGATGTACAACTGTAGAAATAATCATTTAAAATCTATAACTTACTATATACCAGATGAAAGGAGTTGTAATTGAGGTTTATTTTGGTTGCCAAAAATGTGTCCAAGTTTATCCAGCACCATCAGCCATTTATAATTTAGCAGTAAAATCAGAAATAGACAGTCAGCTATCTGAGGACCCCTTATAATAAACACCACATTTGGTCCGACGGTGGTAGAAAACAAATTCTACATGATAAGTTACTAAGAAATGTTAACATGGAGCAGTTAAATGTATTTGGAGGAGAAAAGCTTAGTATTTTGTAGGCTTGAATATCAATCTGTTTCTCCAAACAGCCAAATGTTAATGTAGTTGTTTTAAATAAAAGAATGTGTTCATTTATGTATTTAAATGCAACATAAGACTTCAGTGATATAAGAGCTTAGAGCACACATGTGACAGCAGCATAAAAATGAATAAAGGAATATTCAGCATTTTACATTTGTGTACTCAAGGTGAAGACACAAGGGTTTAAAATGTTCAAATCTATATAATCAAACAACCTGGAATGATTGTCTTCACGTCTAATGCTAAGTGTTGGTAAAAACTAAGTTATGACAGGAAAAACACATATTTTGTTATCAGGTAGCCTTTACGTTTCAATTTACGTATTGCTAGATATGGTTTTAAACCTGGATTAAAGATGTTTTTAAACCTGGATTAAAGATGGTTTTAAATCTGGATTAAACCTGTTTTAAACCTGAATTAAAGATGGTTTTAAGCCTGGATTAAAGATGGTTTTAAACCTGGATTAAATCTGTTTTAAACCTGGATTAAACCTGTTTTAAACCTGGATTAAAGATGGTTTTAAATCTGGATTAAACCTGTTTTAAACCTGGATTAAAGAAGGTTTTAAACCTGGATTAAATCTGTTTTAAATCTGGATTAAACCTGTTTTAAACCTGGATTAAAGAAGGTTTTAAACTGGATGGTTTTAAACCTGAATTAAAGATGGTTTAAACCTATGAATTAAAGATGGTTTTAAATCTGGATTAGACCTGTTTTAAACCTGGATTAAAGATGGTTTTAAATCTGGATTAAACCTGTTTTAAACCTGGATTAAAGAAGGTTTTAAACCTGGATTAAAGATGGTTTTAAATCTGGATTAAAGATGGTTTTAAACCTGGATTAAAGAGGTTTTAAACCTGGATTAAGATAGTTTAAATCTGGATTAAACCTGTTTTAAACCTGAATTAAAGATGGTTTTAAGCCTGGATTAAAGATGGTTTTAAACCTGAATTAAAGATGGTTTTAAACCTGGATTAAACCTGTTTTAAACCTGAATTAAAGATGGTTTTAAGCCTGGATTAAAGATGGTTTTAAACCTGAATTAAAGATGGTTTTAAACCTGGATTAAAGAAGGTTTTAAACCTGGATTAAAGATGGTTTTAAATCTGGATTAAACCTGTTTTAAACCTGAATTAAAGATGGTTTTAAGCCTGGATTAAAGATGGTTTTAAACCTGAATTAAAGATGGTTTTAAGCCTGGATTAAAGAAGGTTTTAAACCTGGATTAAAGATGGTTTTAAACCTGGATTAAAGATGGTTTTAAACCTGAATTAAAGATGGTTTTAAACCTGAATTAAAGATGGTTTTAAATCTGGATTAAACCTGTTTTAAACCTGGATTAAAGATGGTTTTAAATCTGGATTAAACCTGTTTTAAACCTGGATTAAAGAAGGTTTTAAACCTGGATTAAGATAGTTTTTAAATCTGGATTAAGATGGTTTTAAACCTGGATTAAAGAAGGTTTTAAACCTGGATTAAAGATGGTTTTAAATCTGGATTAAACCTGTTTTAAACCTGAATTAAAGATGGTTTTAAACCTGGATTAAACCTGTTTTAAACCTGCAGTAAAGCTGCCTCTTGCAGCAGTTCTGGGTTGTTTTCTGATCCAAACTGAGTGCAGATTATAAAACTGTCAGAGAAGAATATCAGTTCAGTTTTCCAGACTTCCTCGTTTCTGCAGCAGCAGCTGTGGGTGGAGTGTGTGTGTGTGTCAGGGGCTGATAGTGAAGCTGGGAGGGGTTTTTGTTTCTTTCTTAAAGAGACGTTTCCCCATTTTTCAACAGTCGTTCAAACAGAAAGAGGAAGAGAAGTTGCTCGGCCGGACTCTGTGTGTGTGTCAGTGTGTGTTTGTGTTAATGTGTGTGTTTGTGTGGAATCAGGAAAGATGAGGATTTTAGTTTTACTGCCAGACCATGAGAAGAGGAGGATTAAATCAGAGGTAAAATGTGGAATTTGTCTTGTTGTTGTTTCAGGTTGAGTTTGACCTTTGACCTCTGACCAGCTCTGAACTCAGACTGCAGATTATTATTACTATTATTTTTCAGCTGCATTAATGAAGCGTTGTTGTTGAATCTGTGACAGAGCGTCAGGTTTTATAATGAATCTGTGGTTCACAGATCCTCAGTCTGTAAACCTGAGCTGTGAATGTTCTTGTTATTTCTGTCTGTTTGTTGTTTGGTTCTCATAGGAAATGAAAAATCAGCAGTGAGAGAATCAGGGTGAAGAGTTTGTTCAGTTCTGGAGTGAATGTGTTTCTGTTGGACTTATCTCTCTCTGTGTGATGTGATGTGAGCAGGAGGCATCTGTTATCAGTTCAGATGTTTTTCCTGTTCAATCAGCAGATTCCTCACTGTGTGGAGGAACATGAACTGACATCAGATCAGATCAGAGCTGCTTCAGTGCATCTAGGAACACACAGATAATAATCCCGAAAACACACTCTAGAATTTAATGAGGTTAAACAGTGAGTGTGAAGTTTACAGGATTCAGAGACATGGATGTTATTTCTAATCAATAACGTCAGTGATCAGACGCCTGATTCACCTGATTCACAACATGAGATCATCTCACTGGTCTGAGTCTGTGGTGCTGGTTTACTGTCGGTGTAACATTCACTCTGTTGTCTGAGTTCTGTCAGTTACCTGTGAACGTGGTGAGAATGGAGCTCAGTCACTGGTGCAGAGTTTCACAGGGGATCTGTAAAGATGGCGGACAGCCCACCTCAGGTAGACAATCTTTGGCTGACTACACCCCAGGTGGTCATATCAGAAATTAGGTTCAGTTTCAGTGAAAAGTGAAAACGAAACGAGAACTGATCCATTTTTAAAATGATCAATATATTGATTTAAAAAGATCAGGATCATCAGCTGCTAACTGTGCTAACTGTTGACTCTGTTCTCTGCAGTTAACTGAACAAAGCCTCAAAATTATTTAAATAACCCCAGGCTGTTTGTTCTCTGCTAGCTGTTTACATTTAAATACAACCTGTAGTAACACCTGTAGCCTGCAGCCAATCACAGCACAGGATCCTCTGGACTGTGTCTTACTCGCTCTGATTGGTCAGTTGACTCTGTCCTCTGATTGGTCCGTTCCAGCTGCCGGTGTCAGGGACCATGCTGGACGTGTACGGTGGCAGCGGAGGGATGGCCACGCCCACCATCACCGTTAGCAACAGCTGCCCGGTCGAGCTGCACGGCGTCAAGAGAGAGCTGAGCGGTGGGTCTCACACACACACACACACACACACACCTACCTGTCATCCTGCTGATCAGAAACTATTCAGGAAGTGATCTGTTAATGTTAAAATCAGAGGCAGGTAAAGTCTCCTCCACCTCCTCAGCAGAATCCTCATCACTGATTGGATTCACGCAGATCTACCTGTTAGTTACCTGCATGCAGGTAAATTACAACAAACACAGTCTGAGTGTTTCCCTCCTGACCAGAAAATATCAACAGCTGCTGATCCTGGACTAGTTCAGCCCAGACTAATGTTAGAATCAGGCTTAGGTCTCTGAGGTTTGATCTGTTCTGGGATCAGATTCACCAACGTGTCCTCTCAGGAATAAACCACGTCATTTCTCACAGTTGCTGCTTTTCCCTGTTTCTGTTGAAGCTCCTGAAAACGTGGTTGTTTTGTTTGAATAAACTTTATTTGACTGAACAAACTGACCTGGGATCAGCGTTTAGGTTCAGTTTGAGCTCTGTGTCTCAGGTGTAGAAAGGAAGATTAAAACCTGACATACAGGATCAATAACACACAGTTTAACACTCAGGACCGTCTGCAGAGCTGACAGCTGATTGGCTCAGAGCAGCTCTGATGTCAGAGCTCTGAGAGGGAAGCCCCTCCCCCTTGTGTCTCCCTGTTTTCTGCTGAAAAAAAACAGTTCTTCAGTTTGATCAACATCGCTTCCTCTGAACACACACACACTGTGCAGCCAGGCGTATAGCACATCATCAGTTCCCACTTCCTGCTCAGTCAGCATGAACATCTGCTCCAACAGAAACAACAGTTAAAGTTTCTGGAACTAAACATTTAGTTTGAGTTTAAATCATTGGTTTTAAAACTGATTCTAAACTACAAACTTTATATTTTCAATAACTTTTGACAGATTATAAATGACCCTTGTTTTTGTCGTTTGACCTTCTGAAACTGCAGGAAATTTTAATATCACAAAATGTTCCCACATCAAAAAGTGTCCTCATATTTCAGAGTGACCCTACAAACCTGTGTGGAGTCCTTACCTGAGTCAGAGTCCTCACAAACACACAAAAATCCTTTTTCTGCAGCTGTGAAATTAATAAAATGTCAAATGTTTTGTTGTAGATGTGGAAACTAAAGCTTTGATCAAAGAGAGACAGAAGAAGGACAACCACAACCTCAGTGAGTACTACAGTATTACTTCACCAATAACTACAGTATTACTTCTCTAATAACTGCAGTATTACTTCACCAATAACTACAGTATTACTTCACCAATAACTACAGTATTACTTCACTAATAACTACAGTATTACTTCACCAATAACTACAGTATTACTTCATCTATACTGCAGTTATTAGCTGTCTAATAACTGCGTGTTAACTTCTCTAATAACTACAGTATTACGTCACTAATAACTGCAGTATTACTTCACTAATAACTGCAGTATTACTTCTCTAATAACTGCAGTATTACTTCACCAATAACTGCAGTATTACTTCTCTAATAACTGCAGTATTACTTCACTAATAACTGCAGTATTACTTCTCTAATAACTGCAGTTACTACAATACTACTTCATTAATAATTGTGGTATTACCTCACTAATGGTTGCGGTATTACTGTAATTTTTCAAACAGTAACATTGAACCATTTCCTGGTTTCAGCTTCTTAATTGTGAGGATTTGATTTTTTTGTCAAATGATCTTAAACTAAAATCTTTTGTTTGGTTTAATAAAACAAGCTGAATTAATTCATATAGTGGGTATTTTACACTATATATAATATCCTGACCTTTTATAGATCAAATTCTAGATAAAATATTGGTGTCATGATGAATATTTAAACTTAAAATTTCAGTATCATGACATATTAGTGCTGGTATCTGTGGTCACTGTGAATCTGATTCTTCCTTCTGTTTTTTTTATCTTTGATTTCAACATGTCTCTGTTCCTGATGATTGAAGCTGCTGCGGTTTTTATTGCAACAGTTGAAATAATGTTAATGTTGTTTTTCTGCTTCAGTCGAGAGGAGGAGGAGGTTCAACATCAACGATCGGATCAAAGAACTCGGAGCGCTCATCCCCAAATCCACCGACCTGTCAGTAAACCCTCACTGTAGTACTAATACTGCTAATACTGCAGTACAGTTACAGTACTTCCAAAAACCACATCAGACACAGATTTTAATTTGCTATATTTTTATATGTTGAAATGTGAAATAATTATCTTTTAATTATTAGATACAGTTCATGTTGTTCCCCTGTATCTCGTCATGCTCATTAATGCTGTGTTAACGAGGCGTGGTCTGTGATTGGTCAATCAGGGAGATGAGGTGGAACAAAGGGACGATCCTGAAGGCGTCGGTGGATTATATTCGCAAATTGCAGAAAGAACAGCAGAGAGCCCGAGAGATGGAGGAGAGACAGAGGAGGCTGGAGAATACCAACCGCTCCCTGCTGCTCCGCATTCAGGTGAGGACGGGAGAGGAGGGGGGAGGATGGGGGAGGACGGGGGAAGATAGTTCATGTTGATGATGAACAGATCGCTGAAGAATGAAAACTTGTTTGTTCCTTTGTTGTAGGAGCTGGAGCTTCAGGCTCGTCTCCATGGCCTCTCCTCCTCCTCCTCACCTCCTCCCACCTCCTCCTCCTCCTCTCTGGACCCCCAAACCCTGCTCTCCCCCACGCTGCCTCACCCCTTCTCCTCCTCCTCCCCCCCTCCCTAGCGACTCCCTCCCTGGGCCTGGACGCCCTGAGCTTCGTGGAGCTGGATGAGCCTCGGGGAGCCTCCACTGTCTTCTCCCGACCTGATGTCCATGTAGCTGGACGGAGCTCCATGGCCTGGGAGACATCCGATGAGTGGTGGGGAGGGGAGGGGTGATGTCCGATCTCTGCCACTGA
The DNA here is from genome assembly GCA_033238685.1 of Lates japonicus. Taxonomy (NCBI): domain Eukaryota; kingdom Metazoa; phylum Chordata; class Actinopteri; family Centropomidae; genus Lates; species Lates japonicus. Next base: position 7,633 of record BRZM01002241.1, read on the forward strand.
GCCTCAAAGACCAGCAGCCGGAGGAGCAGCTTCAGCATGGACGAGGACCCCACGACATCATCACAGGCAGGAGGCGGACTTGAATTTACGACATCATCACAGGCAGGAGGTGGGACTTGACTCTGATGACATCATCATGAAAGGACCCCACATCAACTGAATGGTCTATATGGACTAACTTAATTTACATCATGACCTATTATTTTTTTTTTTTATCGTTTCATGGAAATATTTGTAATCCGTGACATCATCAAAACAAACAACTCACAAAAGTGATGTCACAGGGGACAACTGTCACCATGGTAACCGCCGAACCATCACCCATAACCAAGACAACTGCTTTCTCCTACAGTCTAACCATGGTAACGGTTACATCCCTGTGTGTAACAGCAGTAAAAACTGTGTCATCTGTTGTCACCACGGTAACCACTGAGTTCTCCAGGGTCACCATGGTAATAGCTGTGTTCAATAACTCTCAATCAGTTCAGTGAAAATGAAAAATCAGTTTGAGATTTTCTGTTTTTTAAAATCAGAATTTGTTTTAGTGCAGAAAGAAAAAGATTTGAGTTATATTCAGGATAAAAGTGTTTCATCATCAGCGAAGAATTGTTTTAATTTTAATGTTTCTGCAGCAACGAAGAAAAAAGAACAATTGTTTCCTTTGATGTTGCAAAAGATTCTCATCCAAAATTTTTCACAGTTGGTCTTAAATCTCAACCAAACCTCCTCTCATTGGCTGGGCCAAATCAGTGTTTGACCAATCAGTGACCTGCAGAACTGTCAGCTGTGTCCTTGAGACTCTGCTGGGTCCTAATGTCCTCCAGATGGTGTGGACGACCTCTCCCACCTGGGACAGAAAATAAGCTGAAGAACAGGAGGAAAAACTAAACGTAAAATTTGCTGTTTAGTTTGTTGACAGTCATCCAAATCTCTGATTAAGTATTTTTTGATGTTTTCTAAAATGGCGACTCCGTAAAATGAAACTTTTTGATGCAAAGTCAAAACTCTGACTTAATATGTGATCAATTTGACTTTAAAAGTCTGATTTACGGTCTCATCGCCGTGACTCTTTTCTCTCCCGGCTGCAGAGGTCGTTCTCACAGGTGTCTTTTGTCTTTTGTCTTTTGTGTCTCTTCTTTCATGATTGTTTCACTGAGAGAGAATCAGTCTGTTTAAACGTGTTCATATGTAGTTCTCCTCAGGTCAGAGCCACACCTGACCACGCCTCCATCTGTGATGTCACAGCAGGCATCTCACCTGTTTACTGCTGAAACATTTCACCTGCTGTGAACAGGTTAACCAGTAGGGGGCGTAGTCAGAGCTGCAGACCTGGAGACTCAGCTCAGTCCTGTAAATACAAACTTTGATCATAAAGACATGAATCTAGAATCACTGTGCTGGAAACTCACCTGAGGTTCATTATTCACTCATTTTATTACTGACGCATGTGTTTCCTGTTTGACATGAGCTTCAGAGGAAACAAAAGGGAAACTGTCCATCATCATCATCATCATCTCCTTTGGCCTCAGTTAAAGGACGATAAGGCTGTTTTTACAGTCTGCAGATCGTTTCTGGAGTTTGTCGGTTCATCGTTCATTTTCCAGGCAGCTGCTGATTTCAGTCTGTTTCTCTGAGAGATCAGAAACTTCTCTGTCTGTTTTTTAAATCTCTCCCTGTTCAGATGTGAGATTTGAGAGTCGGCTGCTGAAAACAAACAGCTTCACTGTTTGATTGTGTTTCCTCTCCAGCTCTGCAGCCTCTGTTTCCTCTGAGCTTTATTCTGAAAGGACGTCAGAGATGATGATATCCTCAGGAGGGGGAGTCACACTGGATCTAAAGATAGATTAACACTTTAAACCAAACTGTATTAATATAATAATGATCAGTTTTCCCTTACAGTTACAGGAACCTGAGTCTGTGCAGGTTTTGAAACAATAAACCGAGGTCAGGACAGGAAGCCATAAACACGATGTCCGTCTGTTACATGAGATGATGTTGGTGATGTGACCCCGGTTACCATAGCAACAGCAGCTGTCCATCATCAGCATCAGATTTTTTTAAAAAAGGGATTAATGTCTGTGTTTTATTAAGGTTCTGATTTATTCATCATGTTAAAGTCTGAATATGATCTGTGTTTTTATAAAATCTTTATGTTTCAGATTCAAACTTTTATATAGAAATAAAGTCACTGAAGAGAAAATCAGCTTTGTCTTTTTTTTTAATTTTATCTTTTGCCCCCCCCCCCCCCCCCCTTACATAATCTGTTTCTTCGTCAGTTTCTCAGTCTGAGCAGCAGGGGGCAGCGATGGATAACGGTCAGTTTTCACAGTTTAAACCCTGATTCTTTCTGTTTAACTGGATCTCTGAACACAGGTCAGAGGTCAGAGGTCACAGGTCAGAGGTCAGGTGAGAAGAGTAACCGCTGTGAATGAGCATCATGAAACATGTTACAGAAAACATTTAAACAGATGAAGGAAATGTTTTGTTTGATCCTGATGAAGACTGAAAATGAGCCAATGCATCAGTTAAAATTCATCACTCTGACTCTGTTTGTTTCTTCCCTCAGTCACATCACATCTCTGTATGATCTCTCTCTCTTCCTGAACCCAGCCGGTCGAGGCAGAGTGCCCCTCCCACCCTGAGTCTGGTTCTGCTTCTGGTTTTTCTTCAGGAAAAAAGTGTTTCCTGTCCTCTGTCTCCTGGTGCTGCTCATGGTGGATCTGTTGGGTCTCTCTCTATAAATATAATAATATACAGAGTACAGTCTAGACCTGCTCTCAATGAGATAACTTCTGTTGTGATTCAGAGCTGTTTAAATAACACTGACTAAAGACAAAGATGTTCTTCTGCTCAGAGAATCACTCTGTCTGTTCCAAACGCTGTGACAGCAGAGACCAGAGGAAACCCTGAAACATCTGAAGAGAGAAGTTTAGTTCAGTGTTCAGATTTATCCTGTGACCCCTCAGAGGGCCCTGACCCTCGTGTTTGAACCAATGTTTGGACGTCACAGTGAAGTGATGAGAAATCTGTGTGTGTGTGTGTGTGTGTGTGTGTGTCTCTTTGATGTCCCGGGGGTCAAAGGTCAGGTGGCGTTGTCATTTCAGTGATTTCCTGTTTCCTGTTTGGATGTCCTGGCACGATGCTTCAACAAACACACACTTCCTGTCGCTGCAGGACCTACTTCCTGTCCCGCCCTGGCCCCGCCCCTCCCAACCTGTCAATCACAGAAAACAGGAAAACATCGGACGCCGTCGGAGGTCAAACATCAGGTTTTATTTCTGCTGCGGTCAAGAGGTTTGTATCTGCACTTACACACTCCCTGTCCCTGAACGCATCATCAGGTCACCGTGACTTTATGTGATGAGTTCAATGTCCATTTCCATTTCCAGAATATTTAGCTTTATAGATTTGAAGCTTGAACTTTTCACAATTTATTGATCTACAATCAGCCGCCTCCCGCTCTTATTCTCTCTGACATCATCGTGTAGTCTGTCTCTGATTGGCTGCTCTATGCGGGGAAGCAGATGGAGCAGCATTCCAGACAGATCTCCAAACAGTCGGACGAGCCACAGCAGTCCTCCAGTATCCCACAATCCAACACGGCCTGACACGCCTCCTCCGTGCACGCTGCCTCCCCTGCCGCCTCCACGCAGCAGCAGCAGCCGACAGCAGTGTCGCAGCACCCGGCCCCACCCACTGCACACGCCAGACACTCCCCCACGGCCGAACACATGGACAGCATCTCACAGTACAGACAGGCCAGGAGACAGTGAACGCAGCAGTCTGCAGAGACAGCAACAGAGCAGGAGACAGTGAACGCAGCACTGCAGAGACAG